>CAUYUJ010014316.1:240201-305201 GCA_963575745.1 Prorocentrum cordatum
TCTCGTCCTTCCCCGATCCCCTTCCCCCCTTTTTAAGGAGCACGGCGGTCCCTCGGTTCTTCTGCGCGCCCCCCTCTTTCCCTAACCAGCGCAACTCGTCTGGGCATCGTTGCTGGATGAGCTGGCGGCGTCGCGCGAAGCGTTTAGAATTCCCTGTTCGTCGCCCGCGTCGCCCCCATCCCCATCCCGCTCGGCGCTGTCGCTGTCATTCCCGCTGTCTTTCGCCCCTGGCGTCGCCCTGTCTCCCTGCTCGACCTCCCCCCTTCCACATCATTCCTTGCCTCGTCCTCGCTGTCATCGCCCCCCGCCCTGCGCCGCCGCCCCCCCCCCTCGCCCCGACCCCTTCTCCTCATCCTCACCCCGAGGCGGAGTCGGGAAGGGAAAAGGGGGGCGGTGCATTTTTTATGAAACTCCGGGCGCCTCGAGCGCCAAAGCGCAGAGGCGGCGTCCCCGCGCGGGGGCGGGAAGCGCGAAAGCAAACCGGGACGCGGGCAATGACTCTCGCGCCCAACCCCGCCCGCCCCCGCCCCCGCAATCGCAGGCGGCGCAGGGGGGGAGGGGCGCATGAAGAGGAAGTGGGGGCGAGGAACATGCGCCAAATGCGGTTGGGCACTGAACAGGGGGAGGGGGGAGGGCGCCGAACGAAACCGGCGCGCGACCAAACCTGTCATGGGCGACTTCAAGTCGACCCACAAGAGCCTCGGGTGCCGACATAGACTGAACATGTCCACGTGGGCGTTCTGCGACGCCCGCATGCCAGAGCCCCGCGCCCCGCGCGCAAGGCAGAAATCGGCGACCCCTGATGTCACGGGCGACCCCCCCCCTTCCACCCGCCCGCCCCCCCTGCCCCCCCCCCCCCTTCGGACCCATGGAAGCACTGGAAGCAGCGAACATGATAGTTCGAGCCGGGGCGAACGCACGACGACCATGAGCATGAAGTTTTGTTTGTTTTCTGAAGGGGGGAAAGAAGGGGGGGGCGGGGGGCGAGGGTCAAGACATGCGGCTCGAGCGAGCAGGCGCCCCCCCCATTGCCCCACGAACCATTTGCATTGGAAAAGGGACGCGGCGCAATGGGCAGTTTGCCACATGCACGGGGGGGTGCCGCCTTGACGCGCGCCTTCCACTCGAAACGATCGTTTGCCGCGGCGCGATTGCCCGACGGGGCCCGGCCGCGACGTCGAGCACCCTTCTCGCCATTCCCCCCAATACACACACACACACACACACACACACGCACACACACACACGCACACACGCACGCACGCACACGCACACGCACGCACACGCACCACGCACGCACGCACGCACGCACGCACGCACACGCACACACACACACAACACGCACACACACACACACACACACACACACACACACACACACACACACACACACACACACACGCACGCGCACACACACACACACACACACACACACACACACACACACACACCACACACACACACACACACCACACACACACACACACACACACACCATCCACCCCACCCCGCCCCGCCCCACCCCACCCCACCCCACCTCCCCCCCATCCCCGCCGCCCCCGCATCCCCCGCACGTCCTCAACCAAACGAACGCGCGACGTCGCGCGTTCCAGGGCGCCGCCAAGGGCCGCAGACTCCCGCCGCGCCCCGCGCGCGCGTTGTTCGGCGGGGGTTGCCGATGAATAACAAACGCCGCGCCCCCGCGCGAACCCTATCGCCGGCGCCCGCCCTTGACAAAAACATCGCCCCTGTTTCGCGGCCGCTGCGCCTGGACCGCGACCGCCTGCGCTGGAACGACGAAGCCTGCTCGGATTGCCCGCGGCGCCCCGGCGCCAGCGCCCCGCGCGCGAAGCGGGATTTGGCGACCCCTGTTTGCCAGGGGTGGCATGCGCGGAGGGCGATTTCACTGCCCCTACCCATTGCGGACTCTCCGGGGCGCCGGGGGCAGCGCGCGAAATAATTGGGCCTGGCGGGGGGGGGGCGGAGCGGGGGACGCGACGAGCATGAGTAAGGGGCTTTCGCGGGGGGCCGGGCAGGGCCCGAGGCGGACAGCTCGAACGAGCGAGCGCGACCCAATTGCCCTGCGCCCCTGTTGCGCTGGAAGCACCAGCTGCGCAACGCAACGGGTGGCGGGTCGCGCAGGGCGCTGCCACTCTGGCGCGCGAGTTCCACTCGAAGCGAACGCGTCCTGGGGCGCACTTGCCAGACTGTGAATGGCTGGGGCGCCTACCATCATAACCCTCATCACCGCCTTCACGCGCCCTCTCCGCCCCCCCCAATCCCTCGCGCCCTCGCTTCAAAAGCGGCGGGGGGAGCCCGATGACTCCCGCTGTGCCCCACGTGCTCTACATGGTGAGGGTTGCCAATGAACCGGGCAACGGCCGAATGACCCGCCGCGCGACCCCTGGCAGCCATGTCCCCCCTTAACAAAAACCTGCCCCCTTTTTGTGGCCGCCGCGCTCGCCGCCGCGAACGCCCGGACCCTTCTGGTTATCCCATCCCAGGTCGATGATCTTGCAACGAGGGGCCGCCGGCGGGACCAGCTTGTCAAGCTTGGCTTCGCCAGGCGTCCTGCGTCGCGGGCAGGGGCAGCATGCCGCCGCCAGACCGCATGCCCATGCCGCCCAGCTGCAGGGAGCGAAGAGCGTCCTCAGGCTGTGGGCCAAGAGTGCGACCACGCCGGCGCTGGCGAGGATCGCCACGAGCCCGGCGACCAGCGGCCACGCGGAGCCGAACAGGTAGAGGCCCATCTGGTCGGCCATGTAGAGCACCCAGCCGCCGTCCGAGCTCAGCCAGCCTCCTGCCTCACGGGTCGAAAAGGCGGACCTGAAGCTGCCGAAAGCCCTGAAAGTGCCCCCGCCCATCCCCTCGGCAAACCAATGTGTGCGGTTGCCGATGTCTTTCCAACTGACGCCGAAAAGACCCCGACCCCCGATCCAGGACGAAGAGCTCGAGTCGGAGAGTTGGGAGGGGCATGGGTCGGGTCCCGGGGAGGAGGGTCGGCCGGCGGCGCGGGGCGCTCGCGCGGCGGACCCCCTCCGGCACCTCTTGCGGGAGCGTCGCGCTCGTCCTCGGGGTGCGCCCCGATCGGCAGCGCATCCCCGTGCAGGAAGGGAATCAGCGCGCCGTCAAGCCAAAATGGCTTCATGTCCACTTCCGGCGCGTCGTCGTAATACGGCTGGCACGCGTACTCGGACTCGTGGACTGGGGCCGCCCGCCAGGACGTGGGCCCGGCGTCTGCGGTCTCCATCATCATCATGATGATCGCGAGAAGGGCTGCGATGCGGCCTCAGCGTCCGCCTGAGGGCGGTGGCGCCAGGGCCCCGGGGCAGCTCCTCCAGGCGGGCCCTGGCGCGCACGCGCGCCCTGCCGCCCTCGCCTGGCGTCGAGCCGGCGCCGGCGCTGGGGCGCGCCTGGCCGCCCGCTCGGCGGTGGCTGGCGGCGGCCACACCACGGCAGCCGCCCCTTCGCCATCGGGTGCTCCGCGGCTCGCGTGAGCTGGCGCCGCTCGGCGCCCGGGCCCTCCGCCACTGCGCAGCTGCGCGCCTGCGGGCAGCGTCGCCGCCGCCCTCCAGCCGCGCGGCGCCAGGCGCGGCTCCATGCGGCCGCGGGCGCCTCCCCTTTCGGGCCCGGTCCCGGGCCCCGAAAAGTTTGGCCAGCTTGGCCTTTGAAAGGCCTTTTCAAAGGCCAGCTTGGCCTTTGAAAAGGCTTGAGCCGCCAGGCGGCGGAAAGTAGGGGAGAAGCGGGAGAGGGCAAGCAAGGAGGCAAGGGCAGGAGCAAGGGAACCGCAAGTGGAAGCCCGCGCCAGTTCTGGAAACGGGGAGATCCATCAGTTTTATCAAACATACTATGCTACTGCTGGTCGGCGTTGCTGGCCGTTGCTGCAGCTAGTCGGCGCCCCTGCTGGACGGTGCTGCTGGTCGGCGGTCGGTGCTGCTGCTGGCCGGTGCTCCTGCTGCAGCTGGCAAGTGGTCGGTGCTGCTGGTCAGCGCTGCTGGTCAGTGCTGCTGCTGGTCGGCGCTGCTGCTGGTCGGCGCTGCTGCTCGGCGGTCGGCGCTGCTGCTGGTCGGTGCTCCAGCTGCCGCTGGTCGGTGGCCAGTGCTGTTGCTGGACGGCGCTGCTGGTCGGTGCTGCTGCTGGTCGGCGCCCCTGCTGGTCGGTTTTGCTGGTCAGTGGTCGGCGCTGCTGCTGGTCGGCATTCCTGTTGCAGCCGGCGGGTGGTGGGTGTTGCTTCTGGTCGGCGCCGCTGGTCGGTGCTGCTGCCGGTCGGCGCCCCTGCTGGTCGGTGCTGCTGCCCGGTGGTCGGTACTGCTGCTGGTAGTGCATGCTGCAGCTGGCCAGTGGTCGGTGCCGCTGCTGGTCGGTGCTGCTGGTCGGTGGTCGGTGCTGCTGGTCGGTGCTCCTGCTGCATCTCTCGCTGAGCATCGACTGGGATGGTCGGTGGTGCTGCGCGCTTCGGCCTCTACACGAGCATCTCGCTCAGCAGCGTCGCAGCCTGCTGCCACTGCCGAGGCCACCTCTTCTCGCAGGCGCTGTTCACAGTGCCGTGGGTGATGATGGTGGGCTCCAGCCTCACCCCCAATTTCTCGCTGGGTCGAGCCAGAGCTGTCTGCCACTGCCCCTTCTCGCAGGCGCTGATCACAATGCTGTAGCGGCTGACGTCGGGTTCCAGGTTCACCACCCCCCTCTCTCTGTGCAGCGGTAGGGCCGGCTGCCCCGCGCTGTGGCTCGTGATGTCGGGCTCCAGCTTCACCACCCACCTCCCGCTGAGCGGCGATGGGGCCCGCTGCCACTGCTCGCCCTTCTCGCGTGCACTGATTGGAGTGCCAGAGCTCTTGACGGCGGGCTCCAGCTTCACCACCCACATCTCGCTGAGCAGCGATAGGGCTGGCTGCCACTGCCAGCACTTCTCGCACGCGCGGTCGTTGTAGATCACGGCGTCGGGCTCCAGCTTCACCGTCCACATCTCGCCGCGCAGCGGTCGGGCCCGCGACCACTACTCGCACTTCTCGCACGCTCTCACCGGGGTGCTGTAGATCATAACGTCGGGCTCCGGATTCTCTACCCACATCTCTCTGTGTAGCGGTAGGGCCTGCTGCCACTGCTGGCCCTTCTCGCACCCTGGTGCTGCTGGAGTGGGTCGCTGGTAGGTCGCGGTGTGGCAGGAGGTGCTGCTGGTCGCGGTGCAGCTGGTGATGACGTTGATGTTGCTGGAGTCGCACTGGTGCTGCTGGAGTGGGTTGTTGGTTGGTCGTTGTACTGCTGGAGTTGGTGGTGGTGCTGTTGGTGTCGGTCAGCTGCTGCTGGAGTCGGTCGTGGTACAGCTGGTGGTGGCGTTGATGCTGCTGGAGTCACGCTGGTGCTGCTGGAGTGGGGCGCTGGTTGGTCGTAGTGCTGCTGGAGATGGTGGGGGTGTTGGTGTCGGTCAGGTACTGCTGGAGTCGGTCGTGCTGCGCCGGTGTTGCTGGAGTGGGTCGCTGGCTGGTCGTGGTGCTGCTTGAGATGGTGGGGGTGCTGTTGATGCCGGTCAGGGGCTGCTGGAGTCGGTCGCGGTGCAGCTGGTGATGGCGCCGATGCTGCTGGAGCCACACTGGTGCTGCTGGAGTGGGTCGCTGGTTGGTCGCGGTGCTGCTGGAATTGGGTGGTGCTGCTGGTGTCGGTCTGGCACTGCAGGAGTCGATCGCGGTGCAGCTGCTGATGGGGTATATGACTATTTTACAGTGCCCGGGCCTGGGCCCGGGTGCCCGGGCCGTGCCCGGGTGCCCGGATGCCCGGGTGCCCGGGCGATGGCCGCATGCCCAACTGCCTGGAGCCTGGACCCCAGAGGCTCAGAAAGCGTAAGAAACAACACATTTGCTTTAAACAGCGCCGATCAAACAACGATGAGCACGATTGATGCTAACAATTTACACATGTTGTTTAGTTCCAGTGCGTAAAACCATTATATTGTTAAGAAAAAATTGCTGGTTGTGCGTAGTTGTTAAACACACATAGTAAACCCATGATTTAAATACACAGTTATGTTGTCCGAAATGTGGGATCGCGGATCCATGTCTTCAACTGCTGTAGCATCCCTCGCTCTGTGTTCCTTGCTTAGGTGTAGACTCCTGATTGTGCGGGGACGCGTTGATAACCGCGCTTCGCTTGGGGGCCCACGATGGCCTCGGGGGCCCGCTCGGTGCAAGCACTGCTTGGGGCGGTCAGAGTTGCGAGAAGAGGCGGCGGATCGATATTGACAATGATCATGGTCAATATCGTCATCGTCAATCCCACCATAGCCATTTGGGCTCACAGCTTGGCTGGGGGGAGATATGGGGAGACGCATCAGAACCAAAGGCACAGATGTCAATGTCGAACGCGCTGCCGCAATATTAGCCGACACTGTGCCAGTCTCGAGGTGCTAAGCAAACAAATTGTTCTTGGTGACAAACATTACGAAGGCTGGAACAACGTCAGATTGGGAATCTATTAGAGTTCACCAGCAAACGCTCGCACATATTCTCGACGAGACGGGGGGCCGCATACCGAGGCAGAAATTATGGGAGCTTGGAGTCAAGAAGTTCGTCAACGATAGTGGGTTGGAGTTTTCTCGCCAAGATATCGAGAAATGCTCTTATCACGGGCGCGCGATGTTCATGAGCTTGTTATCGTGCGAAAGGAATTCTCGGAAGCTTCCAAGAGCTTTCGGTTGCCTCAACGCCCTCATCGACCGAATGCACATCGACAGTAGCCACCAGGCCGACGGGGGATGAAGAATAATGAGGTCGACACAGCGCCCGCAGTAGACGAGCGCGATACGGTTGTGGAGATCATGCCGAAGAAGAAGAAGCAGCCCGTGGTCTGCATGTCAGTTTCGGACACCTCCTCGGCGGAAGACCTGGGCGACTTGGAGCAGCGAATGTTCTCGAGAGCAAGGGCGACTACAACTGCTGCTCCTGGACACGATGCGTCGAGTGAGATCAGTGAGCCTCCGGAGTCAGCGGCCGTCAAGCCCGACGAGCACAAGAAGCCCAAGGCAAAAGCTCAAGAACAGCAGGAAGGCAATGAAGGCAATGAAAGCGACGAAGGCCAGCGCGAAGGCAAAGAAGGTCGGGCACAAAACGGCCATGAAAAAGAAAAAAAGAAACGATTGGCGGTGAAACAGAAAAAGGATGATGTTCTCGCCAGCGTGGTCGACGCCGACGACCCCCTCCAGAAGTACGTCGACGCCGACGACCTCGTATTGATATGAAAGTTGTGAAAATCGTGTACATTCCAAGTACTACCACGATGAGCGCGTGCGGCGCGAGGCCCTCGGCATGCGCCCAGAGCAGTGGAAGCCTAAGGCGGCCGCAGCGGGGCGGGCAGGCGTGGTGGTGCGCTGGAGTTCGCTGTTGTGAGCCAGCCACTGTAGCAGTTTCTCCCTCGTGAACTTCCTCCCCTCATCCTCCTTATATGTTTATTCCTCCTCATCGTCATTAGCCTCATCCTCATCCTCGTTCTCCTTCTCTTCCTCGTTTGCTTTCAAACTCTTTTGAACAGTAACTCGTCCTCCTCCTCCACCTCCTCCTCCTTCTCGTTTTCTTTCAAACGCGTTATTCCCCTCGTTTGCTCGCTGGGCACTGGCCCAGCACAGCGTCTCGGCGCAGGCCCGAGAGGGGTCTGCCTAGGTAGCGGGCCTTGCAGACCAAGGCGTTTCATCAGATCCCTCAGATCCGTCCTCCTCCTCCTCCTCCCTCTCCTCTTCTCCCTCCTCCTCTCCCTTCACCTCCTCCTCCTCCTCCTCCTCCCCTCCTCCCCCCCCTCCCCCCCTTCTCCTTCCTTCCTTCCTTCTCCTCCTCCTCCTCTTCCGCCTGCTCCTCATCCGTGGGCCTGTCTGCATCTCTCTAAGGAGAGAAAGCCAAGCGATTTCTGCTCTACCTGAGAACCTGCTCTAGTTGAGTATCCGCGCACGCCACTCGGCACGGGCGACATCGCAATGATGGAAACGATCTTACATCATCACCACCACCACCATCATCATCAGCATCATCATCATCATCAGTATCATTAGCATCATCACCATCACCCTCACCATCATCATCCTCATCCTCCTCATCATCAACATCATCATCACTATCATCATCATCATCATCATCATCATCATCATCATCGTCACCGTCACCGTCATCGCCATCGCCATCGACGTTAACCAGCGCCCCAAATCGTCGCCATCTCTCGGGAGCCCTCGTGAAGTCCTCTCGGGTCCTGTCGGAGCACCACCTGAGGGGACGTCGGATGTCACATGACCACCAACGAGGTTTCCATGACCACAAACTTGCTCGAACAAGTGCGTGAGTGAGCTGGGGGGGGGGGGGGGGGGGGGGGGGGATCCTGCGCACTGTTTCGTCGCACGCATCACTCCGAGATGCTTGAAACGCCTTTTACCGTAAGATAGCTACCCCCGCGAGCGCCAGAGGATGTCACAGGAAGGCTCAGGCGAGCTTCGAGATGATGATGGTGATGCTGATGCTGATGATGATGATGATGATGATGATGATGATGAGTCTGATGAAGCGTCCAGAAGAACCCCAGGAGGGCCCCTTATTATACCGACCTCGGACGGCCAAGTCGCACTTTGGCGTAATTCTTGACGCTTCGCGCAACCCCACCAGCCCATCCAGAAACGACCAGCAGGGGAGCTGGTGAATCAGGGGCGGCAGAACGCATGCAGTCGCGCAGCCGTCTTCGAGAACACAAGCATCCCACATAACTCTCCGCATTGAAGATTAAGATGGACATCCGTGAAACTGACGATGGCGTTTCGATGAGAGGTGAGGGGTACTTTGATGACCCGTGATGGCTGTTGCACTGGTTTGTATCTTAAACCCGCGTGCGTTCCCACACTTGGAGGCATCATGTGGCTTTCTTGGGATTCTCTTGGGCCCCTCTTGGGGCCTCCTGGGGCTCTTTCTTGGGGCTCTCCTGAGGCCATCTTCGAGCATTCTTGGGGCTCTTTTGGAGCGTCTTGGGGCCCTCGTGGGGCTCTTTTGGGGGGTCTGGGGGGCTTTGTAGGGCTCTTGGGGGTTGTCTGGGAGGCCTCTTGGGGCCATCTTAGGCAGCATTGATCAACAAGAGGGGGGGGGGGGGGGGGAGGGGGGCAATTCTGGCCCACCCTTCCCCCCGCCCCCCCTCCCCCCTCGGATGCTCAACGATGTCGTCGCGTGGCCCTCTTGGCCCGCTCTTGGAGCGCTCTTGGGCGCTCTTGGGGCAGTCTTGGGGCTCTCTTGGGCCCCTAGTGGGGCTGTCTTGGGCCATCTTGGGGCCATCTTGAGGCCCCAAGGGCCCTTCGGAGGCGAAGCTGAGAGAAGGCAAACAACATGGATTTTCCTTCGGTTGTTGAAGGATGTTGGCCTCTTGGGGACGGGGTCCTTGGAGGCCTCGGAGGGCGCGTGAAACCGTCTTGGAGCAGTCATGCGGCCTCTTGGACGCGCGTCGGATGCTACCTGGACCCGTCTACTGCTATATTGGCCGTCTAGGCCCAGAGAGGACCCCAAGAGCGCCCCAAGAAGGCCCTAAGAGGACCGCAGGAGAGCCCCAAGAAAGAGCCCCAGCAGGGGAACGCCCTAGACCACCTGCGCCCAGAGGGCTGGTGGGATACTGTGAGCTTCTGTCCGCGTTGCCGTTTTGGCTCAAGCTGGGCAGCTGATTAGCAGCTGATACACGCAAGCAGATTGCGCGCGACCGTTCATCATGCCACCAACCAGGGCACGCTCAGATGACGAGTGGTTCAAGGGCACGGCGCACCGCCTCACGGCAGAGGGCAGCTTCCAAGTGCACCCGCCTTCCTCGCCACAGTCTGCTGATGGCGACTCCATGGCCGTTGATGCCGACATGCTCTCCGAATCTGGTGCCCAGCACACCTCGGAGGAAGCTGCGGAAGCATTCCAAGTCTCAATGGCGGCGATCATCCAGAAGATAGAGGACGTCAAGACGGTCGCGAGCTCGAAGATGGTGCAGCTTCCTGACCACAAGTACATGGCCGACTTCTCGAAGCAGCTGGAAGAGTTCGTCGTCGAGCGTTGTCTACAAGTCCTTTTTGGTGAGAAAAGTAGCCCGAGACACCTCTGGCGACCTCGCCGGGAAGGTCGCCAACGCCGCGATGGCCGCCGACAAGCTCTCGCGCGAATTCCAGGACTTGATGAAATGGTGGCGCCGTCTGAGCCCTCAGACTCTCGTCTCAGCTCGTGAGCCTGGCGACTCGCGAGCGGCAGCCGCCGAGCCCTCAGAGCCCT
The DNA here is from genome assembly GCA_963575745.1 of Prorocentrum cordatum. Classification (NCBI taxonomy): domain Eukaryota; class Dinophyceae; order Prorocentrales; family Prorocentraceae; genus Prorocentrum; species Prorocentrum cordatum. The sequence continues at coordinate 250,455 of CAUYUJ010014316.1, forward strand.
CATCGGACACCATCATCGAGGTCCAGGAGACGCCCAAGGCCAACGCCAAGAGCAAGGGCAAGGCAAAGGCCAGTCAGCGCAAGGGCACGACCAAGAAGGACCCTCAGCCGAAGCGCCAGGGAAACTCCAAGAAGGGCAAGGCCAAGGCCAAGGGAAAAGGGGAAAGAAGAAGAGGAAAACCGATGACGATGAGACCGAGTAGGCAGTTCGAGAGGCTGCAATGTGTAACGTTGGTGTCTGACGTGGCTGCGATCGTCGTCTCAGATGGTTGCAGGGCTATGCCGTAGGCCACTTCTTCAAACTTCTTGTGGTCACGGCTCTGTGGGTAGACTCCATGGGGTGGGGCCGATCTGCCCAGAAAAAACCACCGTCGCCATCGCAATAGCTGAGAAACGTGTTCATCACCATGACAATGTTCATCGTCATCTTCATCTTCATCGTCATCACCAACAGTTTCATCATCACCATGGTGGGTATCATCAATACCGCCGTCATCATCATCATCACCATCATCATTCCTGCCACCATTCATCTGAGAACCTGAGACTCAACGTTGCCACAGCATTCGTCGGGAGGGACATGCAACGCCATCTAGCGACCGATTGCTTCTCAAGCCGTCTTACTCGTCCAGCTGCTGTTCCTTGGGCATGGGGGTCCTGAGAGTGGGCACACTCTTGAAAGCAGACTCACATGATATATACTTCATGCATGCTCTAGCCTTGTGCCAATTCTGAATCAAGTCCTATAGATGCTCCAGCCCAGTCCCGAGCATGAGTCCATCCCCGTGCCAAGTCTGAAGTCTGAAATGCATGTCAGACTTATTTCTATGTCAGACTTATTTCCATTTCAGACTCAACAAGGACATCATCTATAGATGTTTGTATTCCTAATTCTGAAGTAAGTCTGAAATGAAATGAAGTCTGACATGCATTTCAGACTTCAGACTTATTTCAGACTTAGCATGCCGGATTTTCGGCCCACCCTCCGGGTGCGGCGCTGCCTCGCGGATCTTGGACGTGTCTCGCGAACCCAAGTATTGGGTCCATAGTCCGTAGCCATTTGGGCTCAAGCCAGAGTCGGTCAGACGACCCCGTGCTTCTTGCGACATGGCTTAGAAGCTCGCCAGCGTCAACCTCTCGAGCTACCAGCCCACGCCAGAAGAGATCGCAGCCGCCAGGGCTATCCTGGGAGAAGCGGGTTCCAAACTTCGCCATAACAGATGGGCAGCATGGCTCACTACCTGAAGAACAACCAAGACGAGAAGGTGCAGAACTCCCGTGGGGCAGAGCGCGAGAAGTACCTCGAGGCTTACCTGGCGTTCCAGCTGAAGGAGAAGTCTGCTTTGAAAAAGGTCGCCAGGACCGACGCGTACGAGAACAAGAAGTCCAAGATGACGGACGTCCACTGGTGGTCTGCGCACAAAATGGACCAGGAGCTCGGGTCGGCCAAGGGTAAGCATTGGAGGGAGTCCAACCTCTTGGCCTCGGGACCCGACAGCCTCACTGGCAGCACCGACGAGCAATTCGTCGAATGGGCATCTCCACTCAATTGGGAGAGGCTGTCGGAGACGGACTGAAAGGCCATGAAGCTCGAGTTCATGATGGACGCAGGCGAGGCCGAGGCCGCGCATCTTGCAGAAATTACTGCAGGAATTCGCGGCGAGGGCACGGGGGCTGAGTCATCCACGGGATCGACGCCAGCAGTGAAGCAGGAGTTGACAGAGACTCAGAAGCTCGAGAAGCGCGCCACGCGGCTGCAGGAGGAGCCGACCCCAGTTTTGCGGAAGTTCCAGGACATCTTACTCGAGTCGAAGGTCATCCTCACCAAGGTGGAGGGGGGCTCCCAGAAAGAGAAGCAACTGGCATCGGTTCTGATGGCGGACCTTGGCAAGCAGATCACGGGGGTGGGCAAGGTTACCAAGATCTTGGAGAGGCTCTGCGTGGAGAAAGGCAACATCTCCGAGGTCGTGAAGCTGCTGAGCCAGATCGACGAGTGCGAGACAATCGACCACGAGCTCAAGGAGTGTGCCGCGAAGTTCGGTTTCCTGGATGCGCCCAAGGCTACCAAGCGGAAGCGCAAGGGCAAGCAGCAGGATGAGGACGAGTCATGAGCAGCTGGCGACAACGCTGGGTTGCGAGGTAGTTCATCTCACTATAGATGACCAACGATTCAGGGGTGGAGTCGACTCGCTAGGTTGCGCCTCTGTCCAAGCTTTTCACGTTCACGCACTCAATCAGGGCTCGATCAAAGGTTGCGCCATAACCATCATCACCATCATCACCATGATACGCGGGTGAAGTCAAACACCCCATCGGCTTCGGATACGCAAAACGAGAAGAGGCGAACGAATGCGACACACGGTAAGTAGCAGTAGGAGAAGTAAGACGCCGACGATGATGATGTGGAGGAGGAGGAGGAGGGGGGGGGGGGGGGCGGAGGAGGAGGAGGATAATCGATGTTGCAAACGCGGTTGAAAGAAAACGAAAAGGAAGAGGGAGGAGGTGTGTACGGGGTTGAAGTACAAGGGCACAGAACCCCTGATCCGTTGGTAGAGGGAAGGAGGGATAGATGGATGTATTTCCCTCCTGCACGATCAAAGGTCGGATCGATCTGCCCCAATTCCTGAGCCCAAACGGCCAGGCGCAGGAGAGGTGAGGATAAGGAGTATATATGATGGTATCACACGTGTTCTATTCACATCCCCCGCCCCGAATCCCGCACCGTGAGGGTAGGACTCGGGAACAGAGGAAAAGAAACCGTCACCCTTTTACTCCTTCAATCCTCAATTCTGTCAGGCAGCTGAGCGCAAAATCAATATAGCCTCAGCTGCAAGGTAAGGTAAGAAGGAACACCCAGGGTCCCTATTTCTTTGCCAAGCACACTCCGGCCCCCCCTCGGTGCGCCCTCCAAACAACGCTTCGGCACTCGAGGGCGGAGAAGAATGAGACACGGGTGGGCGGAGAAAGAGGATCTGAGCCAGTTAAAGCAACATCAGAATCTGCCTCGCCTAAGCGAGGCAGGTGTTGCCACCAGCTGTCTGTAAAGAGCTGGCCGTCAGATCATTCTCAACGCAATGTAAGCAGAATCTAAAGAGTAAACGGTTAAAAAATGCATTCTGAGTTCGTGTTGATGAACGCGATCACGTTAAGAAACACGTCTAAATATCAAACCAAATGTCTGGCCAGACGCAAAGTCGCGTTGATAAACGCGGAAAAGTTGCGTATGTATAAATTCTGTAGTTGGCGACTCCCGTTGGCGTTGCTCCTTAGGAGGCTGCCTTGACTATCGCAAAATATGTGTGTGCGTGGCCACTTCTCTTGGATAGTGAAGCGGCCTAAAAGAATATAATAGCCACCGCTCAAGGCGAACTTGTATAATGATGAAGTTCAAGCCTTTCGAGCGGTGGGCCTGGCGGCCGACTCTACAACGCGTTGCCCCTCTCGTAGAACCTGCGGTCCCACATCCTGTGGCCATCGTGCGACACGTAGCTCGTCTTGAAGGTCTCCCAACTCCCAAGGAGTCCTCGGGATCCAGTGACGGAACCACTCATTGAACTGGATGTCGCGGACGTAGACGAACTCGCCGTTATTGTCCGCGATGTATATCCAGCATTTGATGTGGTAGCTCCAGTATCTGGGGCCCCACTGGCTGTCCTCCAGGTCGTCGCGCCACCACGTAGCGTAGTCCTCCGTCGTGCGCGCCCTCTTGGCGCGAGGAGGTGTCGTAGGTCTGCGGCTGTCGTCGCTGGCCTGCCGCTGCGCTGCAGTGCCGCGCGGCCCCGCGGGCATGTAGTCCTGCGCGAGAGGCGCTGGACCCTGCAGCGTCGCCAGGAGCGGGGCGCGGCGGCGGCGGCGGGTGCCGCGGCATGCGTGGCTCCATGGGCATCATCAGAGTACTGGGAGTGTGTATCAGGTTCGATCGGATCGGTTCTCATCCCTGAATCAACCCCCCTCTGGTCAGTGGAACCCAAGGCGGGCTCAACATAAGCAAGCGCGGCAAGCTTGCGACGCGTGGCTCTCTCACGGGTGCCATCCCCTCTGGGGAGGGCAGTCGCGACAAGTCCGCGTGCCTGCCGTGTGCTTCTGTCGAGTCTGCCTGCGTTCAACCACCGCTTCTTCCGACCAGCTTGGCCAGTCCTGATGCTGGTCTCGAGGATTTCAGGTGTCGCGCACGTCCTCAATGGTACAGGCGTTCTTGCCTTTTTTTGACACGGGCGCCTGTCATTTGGTGGTGGAACTTCAAATCGTTGAGAAAGCGCTGAATGAGATTGGCAAAGGGATGGTATAGAGGTCTGTCGTCCTCACGCTCGCTCATCAATCTGCACATGTGTGCAGGAGGGGAGCCAGAGGCAACCCACTTCTCATGCCTCTTCCTAGCGGAATTGGCCATTCTCCTCAGCACGTCTTTCTCATTGCCTGGAATGGAGCGCTTGCCCGTCATGATGACCGGCGCTCCGTCTCTCATGTACCTCGTGATGTCGTCCTGGGAGAGCGCCGTCTTGATCCAGTGGGTCAGCTTCTGGAGGTATGCCAGGTCGCTCTCGACAGCGGTACTTTTACCCGTAGCACCTACGGCAACAGTGTACTGCCAGCAGATGTCACAAAGGGTACTTTCATCTGTAACGATCTCTAGGGATAAGATGCGATCGCAATTCCGACATCGCGCGATATCATGCTGAATACATTCTGGGGCTCCGTCAATCGTGAGGTGCTCACGGGATCCCCAGCGAGTTTCCCGACCACGAGCAAGACTGCGGCCGATCTGATCGATGGCATCGCGGTTGATCTCGGCGTTCGGGCGGGAAGCGATCGATCTGGTCATTCCCTCGACCTCGATCCTAGACAATCTTTCCCCTGGCAGTCCTACGCGCTCGGTCGTGTCGTTGTCCGCGTCGTCAGTATCACCATGGCATGCGTTTTCTGTACGGATACGGCTAGCCTCTTCCTGCAAGGCGGACTCGTTGTCACCCTCCTCGCTGTTGATTCCCTTCTGTTGGGCTATGATCCGTACCGTGGTTTCCTGATCTGGAGCTGCGGATGCAACGCTGCCTGGATCCTGGGGAATGTCCTGCTCCGCGCCTGGGTCACGTGGCGCGGCAGGTGTTTCCACCAGCTCCGTCCATACGGGGAAGCCTGGATTGCCGAATGCCTGGATGCAATGTGTGAATAGATCACGCAACGTCTTGAGTGCAGGATGGTTCTGATGAATCGCATCTTTTGTTAAATCACGGAGCTCCCCAATACTGTCCAGCAGTATGATTTGATACACTTTAGAGATCCATTGGAAGACGCCTGTAGTCGACTCCTCGATGACCTCTGGGTCCAGGTAGTGTACCAACTTTTTGAAGAAGCTAACTGCACTACAAATTGGTAAGTCACGTGCCCATTTGTGGGTATGCTTGTAATCCAAATAGTATGTCTCCGCGTTCCATGTTTTGGATCCGAATTGAATTTCAAATCGTAAGTACGACTGTGCTTTATCCATCACAAGCCTGTCCGCGCCAGTGTGCACCTCAATGATTTGTTTCACCTTTATCATAGGTGAGTCCACCAACATATGTGATGTCCAGCGGTATATACGGTGGTCATATGAGTGTTTGATCCACTTTGAGTCCTCCTCAGGGTCGTAGTCGGGGTGGTTGAGGAAGTCTTCTGGCGGGTCGATAATATTGTCGAGGATGCTCGCGTCGACGTGCTCATCTGCTTGGATCTCTGCTGATAAATCTGCTCTCATGTTGTCAGTTGCTGCTTTCTCCTCGGCAGTGAGTGGGATGTTTGTTATATCCACGATGACGGTAACCAGAGGTTCAGCAGATTGGCCTGCCTCTTGTTGGGGCCCATCGTCCGCGGGAGCAGTATCCTCGGCAGGTGTGGCCACCAGCTCTTCGGGATTGGGTGTCCGAGGAGCGGGCCGTCTGGCCGGCGCACTTGGGATACGTGGCTTATAAATGCTCGGCATTCCGAGATATGGTAGATCACCATCTGTTTTATGCTGGTGTATTTTGTCGCGGCATGAGGATGGTCCTTCCAGCGCAGTATTCATATCTCTCGGGTCGATGTCGGCACGTACTGGCAAAGCAAAGACAACACCCTTGAGAGGCATGCTTTTGTCATTGTACGATATGTTTACCCATCGTAAACCGTAGTTGAGGATAGGTATTTGTGCCGCAAAGAACTTGTCAAAGATTCCGAAATGAATGATTGGGCCGTATATGTGGCCCTTGTTCATGAGGACCTTGGTGTTGTGATTGCCCTTGGGGTAGTGATTGTCATAATGATAACAATTGGTAGATCCCCAATTCTTGGTGACAGTGAAGTCCCCCATGCCAACATCATTAAATATAGGCCGACGATTCCAGTCCTTCTGTGTAATCTTTGATGCGATGGGTCGAAGAGCCTCTCGGCAGTATGACATAGCGATTAACCATTCTTTATCTTCCGTTTTGTGCTCGCATTCTTCGATCATAGCGCGGCCCATTTGTTCGTCCAAGGCGTCGGCGCCAGATATGCGGCCAGCAGGGGTTGCCCCCAGCTGAGGGGCAATCGGTCGCTGAGCCGAAGATGCTGATGCTGATGACGTCCTTGGCTGCTGATCCACGTCGTGATCCGTGTCAACTGGTGTAATCCCAGGAGGGTTATCGATGAACTCCTGTCTAGGAAGAACGGCGCAAATTTCGTATTTGCTCAATGGTTGTCTCGCGGCCAATGGCGGATAGTCCCAGGCCGGGCCCTCCGGCCATATCTGCCGGCCGTGCGCGTGGCGTGGTTGGAGACGGCGAATTGCAATGACTGCCGCTGCGGGAACCACGTCTTCTGTCATAATAGCGCCTTGAGCGCCCAACCAAAATCTGCAACCAGCTTTTGTGGCAATCTCCATGTTGATCACCAGCTCGACCTCGTTCTTGTAGTGATTGAACTTGTATGACTGTACCGAGGTATGGGGATTCTTCTGGACATTGTCTATATATGTGCTGGAACTGAAGAATGCCTCCGTGCGTTGTGATGGTTTATAATACTTGTCTCTCTGAGAAGATGGATCGACATAGCCGGGAATGATCCCTGGCTTGAGAATGTTGCGCCAAGCACGGAATGTCGTGCCATGGTGGAGGTATTTCACGTCTGTCCATTGTAGGCTCTCCCAGCCCATGTTCCATGGTTTGGAAAGTGGATTGACGCAGCTGTGGCCTCCAACACATCGAATGGCAATAACGCTGTTCCAATCGAAACAGCTGGGGTCGCCTCCTTAGGGGATTGGTTTGGCGTACATCTCGATCCGATTCTTCTGCGGGTCAATATGTTTCTGGAACGCACGAATGATGAAGATCGGGTAGTAATCATTCCAATCGGGATACCCATCTTTCTCACCATCCTTTTTGAAGTGCGTCATGGCCGCATCGGTGGATGGTCCGTTGTGGTTTCTACGATCACTGAATTTCCATTTGACCATTTCCTGAAAGGATTTCCAATTACTTGGGATCTTCCACTCACGATATGTTGTCTTCGGCCATATGTTGATACGTCGATCGTGCAATTGATTGATGTGGAACTTCTTGTAGTGGATCTCGTGGCGTAACATCGTCGCGATGTCTTTGCTCATGTATTTGGGTTCTCCGAGCCACTCATCAAGTAATTCAGGACCATAACGAATCTCGTCGTAATGTGGTAACGATACCCATTTCCATTCTGGAAAACAACCAGATTGTGCAATATCGGGAGCATGAACAATCACACAGTCGTCGTGTTGCAATTGATCGAACCACTCCTCATTCTGCAGGCAAGCAAATCCATTGGTCGCGTATGTACCCCGCAATACTGGAGAAACGTACGGATGGTCATCCACGATGCCTGCTTGAAGCTTGTACTCTCGAATAATGCATGCGTTGTCGAACATCCCGACCTGGCTGATGTCCTCGCACATGGAACGCTCGCAGCTGTCCTGCCACGACAATAAATTCACCGTGTGTGGAGAAGGGTCGTCGTCGGCAGGAGTTGCCTCCAGCTCCATCGCATCTAGGTCAGTGCCGTCGTCGGGGATCGGGACTGCCTCGGCTTTCGGGGGCTGATCTGCTGGCGATTGGTCTGCTGGCGTGCGGTTTGGGAGCGGGCCAGGCGTTGATGGCTTTGGCGCGGCTATCGGTTGCGGGCCAGGCTGTAGTGGCTCAGGCAATGGGCCTGGTGGTGCTGGCTGGCCCGCCTCGACCGCCGCGCGCCATGCGGCAGTCGGAACATCAGGATCGTGTCCCAATGCGACTCGATCCAATGCATTCTGTGTGAAGAATGTTTTGCATGCTTCGATGGTCTGTTGGTTCTCGGCAGCGTTCAACCTGTTGCCTTCTGCAATGAGTCGTGATTTGGTCGCCTCATCGTCTCCGTCCAAATCGGTAATCTGCTGTAGAAGCTGCTCAAACACAACCCAAGTAACAGCATGTGCATCTTCAACTGTTTTGATGATCTTGGGGTGGAGAAGCTCTTTTTTCTCGACTGAATCCCAGGATGCCCACGCCCCAGGGTAGTCGCTGATCAGCAGTAAGAGGGAATTGCATAACTCGTCATATGCAGGTCCAAATGGATCGTTCTGAGGAATAGCCTTGTTCGGCTCGCGAAGATCAAGTGCTGGTGGCTGTGTCGGGATTCCAGGAATAGGTATGCTTGGGTCACCTGCGGTAGCAGGCAGTGACGCCCGCAGTGTACCAGCGGCACATGATGCCATCCAAGCACAATGAGCCATCTCGCCTGCTGTCTGTGTCATCAGCGTCGTGAGGCTGAGATCTCTCTTCTATTCGTTTGTGATCCTCTCTCTAAAGTCAAGGGCCTCCATGATCTCTTTGGCCTGTCTGTAGGCCTGCTCGTCCGTGACGGGAGTCATGATGGGAGGTCTGAATGGATACGGTTGAGAAGGCAGTGACTGAATCAAAGCGCAGAAATTACGATAGCATACTGCGTCACAGAACTGTGTCGTAAACATCGCCATGTTGTGATTGTTCTGTTTTGCGTGCCATGCCTGAGGCGTAATTCTATCGTGCGCTTCTACCCAGTGGTCTGATGGAAGAACTGTAATACCACGATTTTGCATCGCCCTGACCAAATCGTCCGCGTGGTAGTCAACGTTCGGATGCACGCCCCATTGTGCTGCTTTGCCAGGCACCATAACCGTAGGGCAACGGAAGTACTGCATCACATCGACAAAGCGTGATACATCCACTTGTACGTTTACTGGCATGAGCGTCGGGGCGCCGCTTTCACATTCCATCTTCTGGAGCTCGCGCGCAGCAGTAGGTGCTCGATCCCCGCGTCGACGCATGTCCACGGTATTCTGTCCGTGGTTGGCACATGCGATGTCATAGGCGCTCCATACCACCCTGGCATTGAGGCCTCTGCAATAGTGCCTCTGTTTCACGTATGCAGGAAAATAATTTGCCCAATAATTCCAGATGGCCTCGTTTACTTCGCGCCACTTTTTGATAGAGGCATTGTCGCTGTATAACATCAGGCCTCTGGCCTCGCGGATCATCTTGATCATGTTGCGCTGCTCGAGGGTGGACTCGAACTGGTTGTTGAGAATAGCTGTGGTACGGCTCTCCTGTGTCTGCGTACGCTGCTCACGGAGCTCTGCCATGTCACAGCGGGTGTCTCCACCAGCCTCTGGCAATTGAATGCAATCTTGGCCAATCGGCGTGTCGTTCTGTTTGAACCATTCTTTGTAATTGCCAAAGGAGAATGCCCACATCATGATGTCGTCGCGGATGATGGTCGGCAAGTGCTCGAGGGTAGCGCCGCCCATGCATTCCGCGCGACTGAGGCGCGGCATAAATAACGGTACAAGACCAACGTTTGATATTTTGGCGAGATGGTTTCGCTTCCGTGGATTGTTGAGCTCGTCGATGCCGTGACTGGGGTACTTCTTGTGTTTGGCGGCCTTGGACCCTTTCTTGGGCTGCATAATCCATGTTGAATCGGTGTACAAGTTGGTCCATTTGTATGCGTGCCCTGATGGTCCGAAGGCATGATGCAAGAGAAGTCCCAGATCTTCCTGTACGAGTGAGTACCACCCGTTGTCTGAAAGAAGAGTAGAAACCAACCGACCACCACAAAACGCGCTGTACTTTGCTTGTTCAAGCTCAAGTGGGTCAATATCAGGACCAGGAGTAAGACCAGGGTCAACCTCAGTAGGGGCCTCGCCAATGAAGACAGAGCCCTCGTCGTATGGTTGCCAACGATAAGTACTCGTCATAGTTTCGTCGTACTCTGGTAGTGCCTGCCAGCCGTCTGGGTGATCGGATGGTGTTGCCACCGTCTTGGAGTATGATCCGATGCCTCCAAAGCCTCCGCGTGCAGTCAGCCATGTACTGACTTTACGGCGGAATTTGCTTGTCTGGCTAATGTCGGAAAATGCCATCATTTCGGTGACAAGATTATCTTCAACAACGTGGCCGATGTGCCCCGCAGTATCTGATGTCCTGGCTAAGCCAGGTGGGCGTGTGGGTAATTTAGTCGTTCCACGATCAAGTTTAGGAGCATAGCTTGGAGTTGTCAATCCATTGTTGTATACATCAGAAGGTGCACAAATACCATTTCCATAGTAGTATTTTGTATCCTGAACGCTGTCCTCGGCATATTGTCCCAGTACTGCGCTGCCAATTTCGGACCAATCGTTGCGAATCACAATCCACTCCGTCTTCAATATCACCGTCGTGAGGTCCATTGGCGGGCACTTGCGGTGCGCTCCCGGGATCACTGCGTTCAAATGATCATGTAAACCACGAACACTTTCTTGTGCAGACGAGTTACGAGTGAAGAGGCTGGAAATCATGCACATGGCCCTCATGAAAGACAGCCATGGTGTAGCCGTAATCGTGCTGTACTCGTAGTTGGCGTCGCCGCCGACTGATCCACCAGCTTCGCTGATCCAACTCTTGACGTCGGCGGACGCAGAGCGGTCCCAGGCGCTCCCGGGCGCTCCCGGCACGCTCCCGGCACGCTCCCGGGCGCTCCCAGGCGCTCCCGGCACGCTCCCGGCACGCTCCCGGCACGCTCCCAGGCGCTCCCAGGCGCTCCCAGGTGCTCCCAGGCGCTCCCAGGAGCGCGCGCAGCGCGCGACGCGAATCCGACGTGTTTTATGAAGGATCGCGGCATCGGCAGGCCCGAAATCTTGCCGTCGCGACGCGAATCCCACGCGTTTTACAAAGGATCGTAGCCAAGCCGACTGGCGGGCACCAATTGACACCGTTGCGGCACCCGCAAACGCTAATACGTTGTGTAAACCCTAAACCCTCAAGACGAAAAGCACCACGTATTGAGCAAGCTCGAATGGTGCCATTGCGAAAGACAGTGAAACGATACCATGCCGAACGATGTAAGCGAGCCGGGCGCACGCTTGCGCGAGCGCCTGATGGGCGCGCCGAAGCATGTCCGACGCTCCGAGCGAGCCGGCGCGAGCGGAAGCGGCTCTGGAAAGGCACGACAAGCATTCCGTGCGAGCTGGCACGAGCGGGGGCAGCTCCGGAGCGGCCCGACAAGCATCCCGTGCGAGCCGGCACGAGCGGGAGCGACTCCGGAGCGGCCCGGCAAGCATTCCGTGTGAGCCTGCGCGAGCGGGCGCGGCTCTGGAGCGGCCGGGCAAGCATTCCGTGCGAGCCTGCGCGAGCGGAAGCGCCTTCGGAGTGGCCCGACAAGCGCTCCGCGCAAGCCGTCGCGACGCGAATCCGACGTATGTGTTTTACGAAGGATCGCGGCATCGGCAGGCCCGAAATCTTGCCGTCGCGACGCGAATCCTACGTGTTTTACGAGGGATCGTAGGCAAGCCGATTGGCGGGAGCCAATCGAAACCGCCGCGAGGTCCGCAGACGCTAATACGTTGTGTAAACCCCACGCGGGCTCCATCGGAGCTCACGGCCACCGAATTACAGAATTTCTTGCCTGCGGCCCCATCACTCGCCACAAGCTTGAGCAGCCTCTCGCCGGCGGTGCCGTCGAGCACGCACGCGGAGCCAGAACTGCCGCCCTGGTCGTCGTCACCGGAGGCCCCCGCCACCACGCGGGCCCCGTCGGAGCTCACGGCCACCGAGATTCCGAAAGAGTCGCCCAAAACACACTTCGGAGAGAGATGGCCCACCACCTGTTGGACACAACAAAGAGCGAGGTGGTCCGGCCCAGGCAGCGAATCGTCGGCCTCCGGGCTGTCATGACTGCGCTCAGCGAGCGGATTGCCCACGAGCAGAAAAGGGTAACCACTGCATGAAGACTGCAACGAGAGCAGGCGCAGGAGGGTGCTGATTCTCCTGCCCTGTGGATAGCTAGCGTCGATCCATCAGCAAGCAGCAACGACGGGGGAGGCCCCGAGGGGCGCGAGGGCGAGCAGGGGGCCACGCAAAGCAGCGAGAGGCGATCGGCGCACGCCCCAGCTTCCGCAAGCGGGAGCAGGGCGCGCACCGTTCACCAACCCACCGCAAGGAATGGCCCCCCGAGGGGAGGAGGAGACGCCGGCGGCGGAGGAGGAGCGGGAAAGGCGAGAGGAGCGGAAGAGACGAACGACGGACGACGACGACGAACGACGAAGACGACAGCAGAAGGGATCGCCACTCGCGTAAACACGAAAAAATCAAAATGCTCAGTAGCTGCCCGCGCATGGGCGGGTGGAAGACACGGCGAGAGGAGGGGCAGAAAAGAGCCGCAGATACTTGTGAATGAAGGGCGGGAGGAGGAGGAGGAGGAGGAGGAGGAGGAGGAGGGGGAGAGGCGAGGACCCAACACAGTCCAAGGCGCTGGGGGTGAGCCCAGTCGCCTGAGACGCGGGGACTGGTGCAATCTTTCTTGTGTTTTCACGTCACACATGCAACAAATCACAATGAAAGCCTCGGTGCCCGACGTCCCCTGCGGACGAAGACGACGTCCTCCAGCATCAACAAGATCCCTTGAGCAATGGCCGCTCCGCCATCGTCACCCTCTGGTGGGTCTTCGAATGATGGAAATTTGAATTTTGCGTTCGCCGATACTTCGAGGACTCTCGGGCCAATGTGAGGCAGCTTGAGGCGGATGCGAAATGGCTGTGCATCCAGAACATCACCCTGCACAAGGTCTGCATCACGAGCATCGAGCAGATCGTTGTAGGCCGTGTCCGCCCAACCCATAAAGTCGGCGCGATTAATGACCCACTGCAGCAGCTTTGGGCCCTCGCAGATGGGCCCACACAAACTCAAGAAATCGGGTGAGCACCGCGGCACGGGCATGCCAGAACTCTCTGCGTCAATGAGAACAGCCATCTCAGTGCACGGGGGTCGATCAGCAGACCAGAGGAACCAGACGTCGAGATGCTGATGCAACTCTCTGGGATGCCTGCGAAAGCGTTTGAATTCTGTGACTCTGGGCTGCAGCATAACACCCCTGGACGCGCCGCCCGCGGCTCTTCCGAATCTTCCTTCACACCCACGATGTGGATCAACTCGTCGCGTATGTCAACGCCCTGGGCGTGAAAGAGCTCAACTTTTACCGGCATGCCCCATGAATCCCTAAGGGACATGTGGAGGCTGTAGGTCTCGGATATGGGCCGCTCCAAGAAACGAGCCAGACGCTCTCTCTCAGTGGCATCAAACGCTAGATTGGAAAAGTGGACTCCCGCCGCCACATCGCTGGATGATCTTAGGAGCAGAGCGGCAAGGGGTGCGCAAGGCTTTGAGAGCTGAAACTCTTTCGAGAGATGTACCACTGCATCGCGCACACTTGACAGGGGCCCGTCCGCTGTAGACTCGAACTGTCGCGACGCCTTGGCCTCCAGAATTGCCAAGCATTCTAAATCGCGGGACCATGCGACGACGGCTGCTGAGATGCTGACAAACAATGTGACAAGCAATTCCTGACGTACGTCTACAGGGTCATGCCACGGAGCAAAAGCTGAGACAACTGCGACGTACACACTGCCAAAACACAAGGACACCATGGGCTTTGCATGTATTAAACTGAACATGGGACGGAAACATATTCTCACGCGGCTCGCATTCAAGAGCTCAATTCTGGATGTGGTATTGATCGCAATAATGATGAAGGTGACATAGACGCAAACATAGAAACAGAGAAAGACTTTCGGGGTCATCCAATCCGGTCTGACGGCGCCCAGCATAGCAAAGGTTCCGATTGCTAAGTTCATGTAGTGCGTGAGCTGGGACGTATCGTATTGATACAACTGAATGATATTGTAACAGACGGCTGCAAACAGAGTCCAGGGGCACCCCCAAACAAGTTGCCCCTGAAGTCGCTTGTCTGCAATAACCTTCAAATGACGGTGCAACGGGCGCGCCGGTGTCATGCAGAGCACCCGCGTCATCGTGGCATGGAAGGAAGAAAACATCGAGCTCACTCGTGGTAACTGGACATCTCGACAAGAAGCGCGCGCCCGCCAGGCAATGGCAACGACTGCGAGAACATTGAAACTGCAGAGCCAAACACGTCCATCAAGCATACTTCGGCCGAGCGCTGTAGCTGCCTTGGACTCGGGCCGCTTCAGTGGGATCTGCCTTGAGCCAAAAAGGCTTGAGCCGGGCTACGGACGCTGGTGGGGATACGCGAAGCGTGAATAATATTAATACGAGTATTAATACACACGCTATGCCGATTACTAACTGGTTGCTTACTACTAATACGAATACTGACCGATTCTGCCGCTGTGCCCTGAGGCGCGAGTTGGAGTGTCCTCAGGCCAGTGGCCGAGGGCCCCAAAGGAGGCCCCCCAGACTCATGAGACTCGAGGCCGGCTAGACCGGGAGATCTTCGATTTGGGCGAGGTTAGGGAAAAGTACAAGTACGCGTATGACACGATAGTACGAGTGCAAGTAAGTACGGATCGAGAGTGAACGTGTCACACTTGCTCGAAACGCAAGTGTGAAAAATGCGCAAGACAGCGCGAAAAAACGGGCGACAACGGAAAACAACGCGAGAAAACGAGAGACAACGGAAGACCTCTGGAGATCGAAGGGAGAACGGATGACAACGTAAGACAATGGCGCCTCAACGATTCCAGGTCCAACGATCCCTGCGCGCGGCTTCTTGGAAACATTGTGGAATGGGAAACGGGGGAGGATGCCCTGGCGGCGGTCCTACCTACGGAGCCGCCAGGGCCCCCCCCCCCCTCCCAGCTGGGCTGCCCCCCCCCCATCCGCCCATTAATTTGTTGGACCTCCCCGCCCTGGGGTTGCCCGCCGCGCGCCCGCCATGGGCGGCGCGGCGCGCGTGCGCGCGTGGGCTCGGGCCGTGGCCCCTGTGGTGGTTCTACCCGCCTGGGGGGCCGCGGCCGCCTCACTGGTGGCTGCCGCCGCCAGAAGACCTCGGGTCCTCGTGGCCCCCTGCCCCCTACTGGGGGCAGATTGGCACGCCCCACGCGCTCGCGCTTGCGCGGTTCGAGGTCGGCGCGTGCTCCTGGGCAAATCAAGCGCCCCACCTTTTTATAAAAAAACATGTTCTTGTAAAAAATATTTAATTTTTCTTGACATAAATGTTTTTTTGTGTTATTATGTTTATGTATGTTTTCTTTTTGTGTTGTTGTTTTTTTTGTTTTTAGACTGATACGCGCATCCCAGGCACCACTACACGTGGCACGACCAGCGCGAGGACTACGCAGTCCTCGCCGCAGCGCGAAGGCTTTCCCACGGGAGGGGTGCTGCTTTTGTGTTTCCCTTTATCTCCCTCCCTCTCTGTTTCCTCCCCCCCCCTCCTTCTCCGTCGTTGCCAGTTTGGCTCGGCCCATGTTTTGCTCGAGCGGAACGCAGAGCCCAAATCGGTTTCGGTTTCGTGTTCGCGCGTGCCGTGCGCGCGGGCGAGGCGAAGCTGCGCGGCCGGACCAACAGTCTCCCTTGCGGCAACCGGTGTGCCGCGCGGTGTCCTGCTGGTGTCCCGCCGGTGTCCCGTCGGTGTCATGGTGATGATGATGATAGGAGTGCGTCCACAGGCATGGGGAGAGAGAGCAGTTTGTCGCCGTCCACGCCTTTTCAGCCCCTGCTCTTTGCTCCGCTCTGCAGTCTTTTTGGCTCACAGGGCTGAGCCTGCGATCTTCGGCCTGGTCATCTTATGGCCGGAGGGCCCCTCCAGAAGCTGTTGTTTTTGGCGGGCCACGATGCGCTAATTCATCGGCTTCTTCGCCCATCGTCGCCTGTGGAGCCCGCGTGTCCTGCCCGTGAGTGCGTGTGCCCCGCGGCGATCGAGCTGCTGCGCCCACTGCCCGAGGCGGAGAGGACGCCTGGCGGCTCGCCCTGGCAGTCGGTGAGGCAGGCTGTCGGCGCGGGGGTGGCAGGACAGCTCGTGGGACGCGGTCTCCGGGAGTGTGGTCCGCGGGCCTGCTCCAGCCGCGGTCGCTTCCGACGCAATGGGGGTCGTGCCGCTCGCCGCCGCGGACTCGGAGTTTCGGAGGACCTTGATGCCGGGGTCTCGCCTGCCGGCGTGGTGTGCCGGCGACGTCGTCTGGCACGAGAGGCGGGCAGCCTGGCCGAGGGGGGCCTTCGCTGGGTACCCGAGACTCCCGACAAGGACTTCTGCCCGGAGTGCTGGCACGGGTCGGACCCTCAGGGCCTCGAGCGGGCGCTTCCCCTTCTGGTGGACGGGGGCCCCCCTCGGCTGGGGGCTCAGGCGTGTTAGTTCCCGCGGCGCCCGACCGAGGGCGAGCTGAAGGCCGTCATTTGTGAGGTCGCACCAGCCGAGGAGATCACGTGGGCAGCTGGTCTGGAGCTGCAGCAGCCCAAGCAGGTGATAGTGCGCTTCGGCGAGGTCGAGGGGCTGGGCGAGTTCTTTCTCAGAGGTTTTCTTCGGCGCCGCCTCACTCACCGCCCCGCGGCGTCGGGCTCGGCAGCCATGGGCGACTAGGCCCCCGAGGAGTTCCCTGCGCCCGGGCCTGGACCGGCCGTCGGCGGGCATGTGAGGGTGCTGGCCGAGCCGTCCGTGATTAGGGCGGCGGACTCCGTCGTGGCGCTCGAGGCGATGGACGCGCGAGTGGGCAAGTACGATGCGTGGGTGGACCGCGGGCACGGCTATCGTCGGATGACCTGCATTCGGTGGAACCTCGTCCCGCAGTTCGTGGCCGACGGGTGTGGCACGGCGCGCGCAGAGCTGCTGGTGGCTGGCCAGCGTCAGCCGGGGGCGGGCGGCGCGCCGACCGCCCCGGGGGAGGGCGCTGCTGAGCCTGGGGTGCCAGCCTCCGACGTTGACGGCGGCGAGGCTCAGGCGCTCTGGCTGGACTACGGCGAGCAAGGTGGCAGACACAAGGACTTTCGCGAGTGCTGTCGGAAGTCTCGCGGCGTGGTCGACCCCGACTTCCCGCTTCAGGGGTCCGCGAGCGTGCTCACCGAGGTGCGCCACTTGGAGCGGCACTGGTGCAGCCCGCGCTTGTGGCTCGCCATCTGGGCTGGAGAGAGGCGCATCGAGGGCTCCGATCGCGTGGCGCACGAGATGCGGTGTCTCATCGAGATCCTCTTCCGCGGGGCCACCTGCGACCAGATCAGCCTGCCAGCGTTGGCGAGCATGGAGGTGGCCGTCCGACGGACTCAGACGATCATCGCTGCGCGCCAGGTGACGGACATGGCGCCGAACTGGCAACCCGTGCGCTACTTCTCGGGGGCTACGGCAACGGTCGACACCATCTCGCCCGAGATGCGCCAGTACGTGGCCAGGAGGGCGAAGGAGGACTCGGACATCGCTGCCGGCGTTCAGCGGGCTCGTGTGCTCGGACCGAGTCCCGGCGAGGAGGAGGCTCCGGACGGGGGCGCAGGAGGAGGATCCCGGGGGAGGGGCGGCCGAGGCCGCGGCGGTGGCGCTGAGGGCCGCGGCCGTGGCAGGGGCGCCCCCCCCGGGGCCCAATGACCGCCCGTGAGCACGGCGGGGGGACTGGGCCCCCTCCCGCCGAGACGTTTCGGCCCACGTCGGCTGCCCTACCGCCGGGGCGTGGCTCGCGCATGCCCTTCCCGATCCCCTTGGTGGCGGAGGGTATCTTCAGCCGACACCACCGTGAGCGACGCGGGCCTCGTGGGCAGCGGCGTATCTTCGTGGTCGTGAACCGTGCGATCCGTGCGCTGAACTGGCTCGAGGGACTCGAGAGCAGCACTTCATTGCATCGGTGCGAGTTCACTGGCATGCATGATGAGGTCGTGGCGCGCATCGAGGGCCTGGTCAGATCCCAGGAGCCGACTGCTGACGCACCCTCTCCGAGATCGTCGTTTTTGGAGATGATCCGTGGCGTTTCACTTTATGAGGAATGCCAATCGAACATTGCCCCCTTCCAGTTGCGCCTCGTGTCGCTGCCGACCGACGTCTCCACGGCTCCGTCCGTGTACGACCTGGTCGACCAGCAGGGGCGCCTTTTCTTGGAGGGTTGTGGAGAGCGTATGCTACGTGAAATCAACGAGTTCGTGGACTTGCGGCAGCGGGAGCCCGTCCAGCCGTACTCCGATCCTCGCCTTGGTCGATCGCGTCGCCAGTATCTTCGGTTCATCCGACGCCTACACGGTATAGGCATGCTCCGGTACACCACGCGACCCATCGACTTCATCGGGTCCTTCTTCGTGTGGAAGAAGGGTAAGACCAAGCAGAGACTCATTCTGGACGGTCGGGCAGCCAACCAGCGCTTCGCCCAGCCGCCTCACGTTGACTTGCTGACCGCGGAGGGCCTGGCCTCCATCGAGGTTTTCGTGGACGAGGACCCCGAGCTGACCAGCGACCTCGGCCGCGGTGCCCTTCGTGCGCTTCGCATTGCCCTCGGGGTCGCAGATGTGGAGAACTGTTTCCACCGCATGATCATGCCCCCGTGGATGAACCGCATGTTCTGCTACGAGCCCGTCCTCGCCGCGGAGGTCGATCCCGCGGGGCTACCTCTGGTCGAGGGCGACGTGGCCTCGGGGGGCACCCAGGTGTGGCCCGCCGTGCGCCCTTTGCCGATGGGCTTTGCTTGGGGCCTCTACTTCTGCCAGAACGCCAACACCAAACTCTCGGGCAGCGTGCCGCTCCTTCACCACGCCCGCCTGCTGTCGGATCGCGGAGAGTCGGCCGTGTTCGAAACAGGCGCCCCCGTGACACACCTCTGGTGGTACGTCTACGTGGGCAACCTCGGGGCCCTGGGCAGGGACGCCGACACGGTGGGCGCCGCCCTCGCTGAGCAGGTGCAGGTCTTTGGCGAGAACGGGCTGTGCATCCACGAGGTCGAGCTCTTCACCGAGAAGGGCTCCGCGCTTGGAGTTGACCTCGATGGCTCGCGGCTTGCGACCCTCCTCACGTCGAAGCGCCGGTGCGGGATCGAGAAGGGGCTGCTCTCTATTTTTTCAGCGTGGGCGAGCCAGCGGGCAGATGGTGGAGAGCATCCTCGGGCACTGTACCTACGCCGCCCTGATCAAGAGAGAGACCATGGCTGTCTTCGTGGCTTCGTACGCTTTCGTGCGCGCCACTTACACGAAGGACATCGAGCTTCGGGACTCGGTCAAGGCAGAGTTCGGAGCCTTCCTGGGGCTGTTGGTGTTCATGCAGAGCGATTGGTGGCTGCCGTGGAACAGGGGCGTCACTGCGTCGGACGCGTCCCCCGAGGGCTTCGGCATCGTGAGCTCGCGCTGGTCATCCCGTGATGTGGCCAGTGTCGGACGAGTCCGAGAGCGAGGTCGTTTCCGCCGCGGGGGGCCGGTTGCCCCCCGGGACTCCGCTATGACAGCCGCTGGGTTCGTGCTCGAGGACGGCGTCTGGCGGCCGCGTGCGGAGGAGGAGCTGGAGGAGGGCTGGTCCATCGTGGAGGGCTTTCCCGAGGTTCCGGCTCGCCTCCTCCATCGTGAGGGTTGGCGAGTGTGCCGCGCCGGTGCGTGGGGGCGCCAGGAGCACATCACTTTGCTGGAGGCGCGCGCGTTGCTGGCCTCCGCGCGGCGGCTTGCTCAGGTCGCCGTCGGCGGCAACCGCAGGCACCTCCACCTCTGCGACAACATGGGCGTCGTGCTGGCTGTGAGTCGGCGCCGCTGCCGGGACTTCATGCTGCTGACCCTCCTGCGGAAGCTCACTGGATTCCTGCTGGCTCGCAATATTAAGTTTCGCGTGAGGTGGGTTCCCAGCGAGCTCAACTTTGGTGACGAGCCGTCCCGTATCTTTTCTGAGAAAGCATCATCGTCTCTTGCTTGGGCCATTCCCGACTTCGCGCGCCGGGCGACGTCGCGGCAGGCCCAAGCTGACGGGTGCCGGGCGGAAGCGCCGGCGGACCCTTGGCGCGCGGGCGCCGGCGTATGTGGGCGACCAGGACGCGGGGCCGGCGTCTGTGAGGAGGACGAGGGCGCTGGCAGCGGCGAGGCCGCGGCTGCAGGGCCGCGCGGCCGCGCAGAGATGGCCGCTGTGGACGAGGCAGCTCTCGCCACGCGTGCCGCTAGAGGAGCTGCTGCTACCGAGACCGCCCTGTCGCCAGACCCGCGAGGAGTGGGCCAAGCAGGTCGTGCGCGAGGGGGAAGGCGACTACGACGGGAGGCGCGCCACTTGGAGGCAGCGCACCTCGAGCTCCTCCAGCACTGGGCCCGCGTCAGAGGGCCCCGGTCGGGCCGGCCGCGGAGAGAGGACGCCGGCCACGCGCTCGAGGCGGCGGCTCCCGAGCTACCTCGAGGAGAAGTTCAGGGCCCAGGGCGACGGGATCACTCCGCTCGAGAAACAGGCCGTCTCGGACAAGATCCATCTCGAGCACACCTTCGAGGTGGCGGCTCTCAAGACCTCTGCAGCCGTGCGGGGCCCGACCGTGGAGCACGCCGAGGCCGACGCCGTGGACGCCGCTTTCGCGTCATACCTCGAGACGTGCTTCTTCAAGGGCTTGCAGCCGTCCGCTGGGGCGATGGCGCTGGCGGGCTGAATCCACCTCCACCCGGCCTACGGACGCAGGGGCTCTCTGGAGCTGCCCCTCACGTGCAGGGCGCTGCAGGGCTGGCAGGAGCTGTGCCCAGGGCGCCCCCGCAGGCCGGAGGGGCTGGGCGTGTGGAACGGGCTCGCGAACGCCAGGTGCCATCTCAGCCGCCCTCGGATGACTGCGTTCGTGGTCATGGCCGTTTCGATGATCGGAGCGCCCGACCTCGCGCCTCACCAGACGCGGCACAGCGGGCCGAACGTGGACAGAGCGCGAGGCTCACGCTCCCTTTTAGAGGTGCAGAAGCGGGGCCAGTGGAATTCGAACAAGAGTGTAGCTCGCTACGAGAAGCACGTCAGGCTGTCCGACTCGTTTCACCTCCACTCGACCACGCTTCAGGCGTATTTTCGAGAGTGCGAGCTTCGCGGCGCGGAGATCGTCCTCCGCGCGCGGCTCGTGCCTCTCCCATGTTCGGAGCGCAGCTGCTGCAGGACAGTTATTTTGCAGACACTTTCGCTGGCCAGGGCGGAGTCGCCAGAGCCATGCGACGGCTCGGCTTCCAGGCACGAACCTGGGAGATCGCGCATGGAGAGCACGGCGACCTCACCTCCGCCCGCGTTTTAAGGGCGCTCCTCTCAGACGTTCGACGAGGTCGGTGTCTCGGGGCGATGATTGCGCCGCCATGCAGCAGTTTGAGTATTGCCCGCATTCGCACAGCGCCCATCCGATCCGCGTCTCGGCCGTGGGGGTTTTCAAGGAAGGAGGTCAGTTTAAAGGCTTGGATGGAACTCAAGGAGGGTAATAAGTGTTGTAGAGCTGCTCTTGCTATAATTCGCGAGCGTAGCGCCGTGGGTGCCCCGTGGATCCTCGAGAACCCTTACGCTAGCTATATGTTCAAAACCCGTGAGTTCCAGCGCCTGGCCCCCTCCCCCTCGGTGACGCCTTTGAGGATAGATTTCTGTCAGTTCGGCACTCCCTGGAAAAAGCCCACCACTTTGTTGCGCGGGAACATTCCCGTCCAGGATCTCGAGGGACTCTCGCGGCAATGCCAGGGCACCAGAGGCGTTTGTAGCCGAAAGGGTTTCAAGCACGTTATTCTTTCGGGCCCAGCTCCGAGTGGCCAACGGTGGGCGCAGATTGCTCAGTCGTATCCACAGCAGCTCAATCGTGCCCTTGTCCGTGCGCTCGTGGCCCCTCTGCGAGCCAGGTTCTTTCAAGCCTGAGTCGCATCCGCTGCTGTTTCGGGATGGTTTGGGACATCCTTCGAGCAAATTTTCTGCTCGGCCTCTCGCTCGTGGTCTCATCGCGATGACTAAGCTTTGTTGTCGAAGACAGATTTCCGCAGGCGCCTCGCCAGAAAAATAAAACAGGCTCCTCAGGGCTCTGTGGGTTGTTTCTCGCCAGGCTCGCAGCCCCATAGGAGTGCGTGCACAGGCGCGGGGGGAGAGAGCAGTTTGTCGCCGTCCACGCCTTTTTCAGCCCCTGCTCTTTGCTCCGCTCTGCAGTCTTTCTGGCCCCCACCCGCGGCCACCCCCTTTTTCAATGTCTTATGTAGCAGGGGCATCCTTCGAGCGGAGGCTTCGCTGCGCCCCGCAAATTTTCTGCTCGGCCTCTCGCTCGTGGTCTCATCGCGATGACTAAGCTTTGTTCTCGAAGACCGATTTCCGCAGGCGCCTCGCCATAAAAATAGAACAGGCTCCTCAGGGCTCTGTGGGTTGTTCCTCGCCAGGCTCGCAGCCCCATGATGATGACGATGTTGATGTTGTTGATGATGGTGGTGATAATGATGGTGTCCCGATGATGATGTTCATGTTGATGATGATGCTGAAGATGATGATGGTGCCCCGACGATGATGACGAAGATGATGCTGGCCCTGATGAGGTTGATGATGATGATATGATCAGGTGGTGGTGATAATAAATATGATGCTGATGATGGTGATGGTGTCCCGATGATGATGCTAGTAAGGTTAATGATGATGCTGCTGCTAATGGAGATGGTGATACTGATGATGGTGTCCTGGTGATGATGATGATGATGATGCTGACGATGAGGGTGTCCCGATGGTGATGATGTTGCTGATGGTGATGATGATGAGGTGATGTACATCAGTTTTATGGTGGCACACATGTAAACAATTTTATGTATATACAGATGTGTGCGTGTGCATGTAATGGTGCACGTGCATATCCGGATTTGCATACATGTCTTGTTTGCATACGCGTGTGCAAACTGTATATGTACAGATGTATGCATATACGTTGATGGGGGCCTCTAATCAAATACATGTGGGTGTATTTTTATATGTGTATGTTCACTCACAATACACAAACCGCCATGCGCGCGTTCGCGCGCGCGCGAAAAGCGCGCGCTGCGAGTTCTGTAGTGTCCTCAATGGAAAAGTCGCCGTGTTGGCTTGGAACTGAAGTGAACCCTTAACGGTGACCAACGGGATTTCGGGTGACCCGCCCGCGCGTGGGTCACCCGATCGCGCGCGCTCGCGGGCGCGCGCGTGGCGAGTTCTGCATTGTCCACAATGAAAAAGTCGCCATGTTGGCTTGGAACTAAAGTGAACGCTTAACGGTGGCCAACGGGATTTCGGGTGACCCGCCCGCGCGTGGGTCACCCGATCGCGCGCGCGCGCGCGGACGCGCGCGTGGCGAAGTTTGGATTGTCCGCACTGGAAAAAAGCCACCATGTTGGTCTGGAAACTAAAGTGAACCCATAACGGTGACCGATTGGATTTTGAAGTTAACATGTTTTTTTTTCGACGTTTTCAATAATACAGAAGTCGCCATGGTGGCCTGGAAACTATGGTCACCTATTTGGTTTAACCGTTAAGATGGTTTTCGTCTCGTAAACAAAAGTTGCCCATATTCACATGGCGAGCGGCGCGCGCAAGTGACGCGCGTCATTCGCGCGCGCGCGCGTGGAGTTTGGTCGTGTCCACATGCGAAAAGTCGCCATGATGTTGGCTTGGAACATCAAGCGAGCCCTCCACTGTGAATTACTTGAATATCCTGCATGGCATGCTACATCCGTGGGACAATGGTAGAGCAGTGTAGCAATGCGGTATTCAACGTACGTTCTTTCGTACAAATACACATTAACTATATACATATACACGCGCCACATCTACATGTGTGTATATACATGTATATACATGTATACATATATATATATACACATATATCCATATATATACATATATATATATGTATATATATATATATATATATATCCCGGGGAACGAGGCCCCCCGGCCGAGCCCAAGGACCTCGGGGGCGCATGGGGGTGCAGGGCCCCCGGGGCCGCTCGGAAGGGTTCCCGTTCGGCTCCAGAGACCGCCAGGGCGGGCTCCAGCCCAGCCAAGACAGCCCGCGAGCGCTCCAACACGCGCCAGCATGGCTTCCAGACGAGCCCAGCGGCCACCAACACGCCCCAAGCGGCCTCCAAGACGCCTCCCAAGAGAGCCCCAAGAGGCAAACAAACGTTTTTTTTCATTTTTTTTTCAATGTGTTTTGTCTTCTCGCTTTTCCTGCTTTCCGACGCTCCAAGACGGCCCAAGAGGCCCCCAAGAGAGCCCCAGGACGGCCCAAGAGGCCCCTAAGCCGGCCCCAAGACGGCCCAAGAAGCCCCCAAAGGCGTCCCGAGACGGCCCAAAAGGCCCCCAGGACGGCCCAGGAGCCGCCCAAGACAGCTCCAGGAGGGCCCCGCCATGGCCTGAAGACTGCCTAAGCGAGCCCAGCGGACCTCCAACACGCGCCAGCATGGCCTCCAAACGAGGCCAGAAGCCACCAACACGCCCCAAGCGGCCTCCAAGAGGCCTCCCAAGGAGCCCCAAGAGGCCACAAACGTTGATTTTCATTGTTTTTCTATTTGTTTTGCCTTCTCGCTTTTTCTGTTTTCCGACGCTGCCAGACGGCCCAAGAGGCACCCAAGACAGCCCCAGGACGGCCCCAGAGGCCCCTGAGCCGGCCCCAAGACAGCCCAAGAGGCCCCCAAAGGCGTCCCAAGATGGCCCAAGTGAGCCCCAAGACAACCCAGGAGCCGCTCAAGACAGCCCCAGGAGGGCCCCGACATGGCCTGACGACTGCCTAAAAGGCCAGCGAGCCTCCAACACGCGCCAGCATGGCCTCCAGACGAGCCCACAGGCCACCAACACGCCCCAAGCGGCCTCCAAGAGGCCTCCCAAGAGAACCCCAAGAGGCCACAAACGCTGATTTGTCATTGGTTCTTTCGATGTTTTTCGCGTTCTTGTTTTTTGGCTTTCCGACGCTCCAAGACGGCCCAAGAGGCCCCCAAGAGAGCCCCAGGACGGCCCGAGAGACCCTTAAGCCGGGCCCATGACGGCCCAAGACGCCCCCAAAGGCGTCCCAAGACGGCCCAAGAGCGCCCCAGGACGGCGCAGGAGTCGCCCAAGACGGCCCCAGGAGGGCCCTGACATGGCCTCAAGATTGCTTAAGCGAGCCCAGCGGACCCCAAGAGGGCCCCACGAGGCCGCAAGAAGCCCCCCGAGGCCACCCAAGCGCCCCCCAAAAGGCTCCCCGGAGGCTCCCAAGAGGCCCAACAACTCCCCCCAATACGCCCCAGAGACTTCCAGTACGCCTCAAAAAACTGACCCCGAGAGGGTCATGCGAGGCCCCAAGACAGCCCAATGATGGCCACGCGAGAGCCACACCATACATTATGACGATGAGGAGGCGTAAGTAATGGTGGCGAGGGATGCTGATGACAAGGATGGAAGGGGAGCGAAGGATGAGGAGGACTGGGGAGTGACTAGAGGCGAGGAAGGACGATAACGAGGTGTAGGAAGAGAAGGAGCGGCAGATTGAAGAGAGCGGGGAGGACATGGAGGAGGCTGATGATGATGATGAGGAGGAGGAGGAGGAGGACGAGGAGGAGAGGAGGACGGGGAGCAGTGACGTAACCAGCCCTTAACATTTACGCTCCCAAGAGCGAAGGGTGCCATGAGCCGTCTCGGGCAAGTTCCTTCAGCGCTCTTTCCGTTTCCGTGCGCAACCATTGGCCCATCAATGGAGCCATGGCGGGGCCCAGGTCAGCGCCGAGGCTGTTCCCGGAGCTTCCAACAAGGTCTCCGAGTTGCACTTCCGCGTCCTGCTCCACCGACCCCGTGCCCCATATCGGCTGAAGACATGATGCTGCTGCCTCCGCAGTCACCAGTCAGTATTCTCCTGCTTACTTTTACGGCATTGCAGGCTGCCATCCATATCGCGGGTCGAGCCGCCGCTCCCTGCACCTCCGCATTCGTGGTCATGGCTTCAGTTGTTACTGAGAGGCCGCGACACACGTGTCATAACTATCGATTTTGCAGTGGACTCCAAGCTCAGATCCCAGTCGAAGACACCAGCAAACGAGAACGTCAAATATTTTGCAAGCGGTGCCTTTCGGCAGATGCACGGTGTGCCCACCCCCAGTGCGAGGCTCCTGTAGCTCCACCCTTCCGACGGCCAAAAACACATGTCACGCCTACTTTCTGCGCAACGCACTATTCCGACCCATGCCACAATACCGCGCGCGAGTGGAACTTGTGTAGGAACGCCCGCGTCGGCTGCCGCCTTCTGGCAACCAACAAATCATCTGGCCCGTGCTTTCCGTGCTCTGAAGGCTCCCTGCCCTGTCGCTTCGCGGTGCCGGGGTGTCCTTCCCACGTCCGGCAAAAGGTCAAAAATGCATCAGGCCGGCTGCCGCAATGCGTTAACCATCACAACAACCATTCTTGCCCCTGCAACCCTGGTCGGCAATTCGCCTGCGCATCGCCTGGCTGCCAGGAGGAACGGAGCGATGCAGCCCGCAGTGCTTGCGCCCCATGCCAAGCCGGACGTCGACCGTGCACAGTGTGCTTCTCGCGCCAAGGAGCGCCCGGAACTCCAGATCTGCGCGCTCACTGTGGCGGAGCCAGCCCAGCCGCCAGCCCTTCTCTAGCCGCTCCAGCGCAGTCTTCGACGGCGCTTGCATCTACGCCCTCGCGATGTAGCGCTCCGAAGTGCGGGGCGCCAGCGGTGCAAGAGAGCACATCTCGAACGGGCGCGCAATGCCCCATGTGCATCGTCGGGGTCTTTCCTTGCGCCACGGCCACCTGCAACTTCCGCGCCCCTCGACAACACGGACAACATTGCCTCGTCTGCCAACCGCCCGCCCTGCTCCACTTCTGCCGCGCGCCCCCGTGTACGAACGTAGTCGAGTCGCCAGAGGACACTTTGCGTTGTCTTTGCGCTTCGTCCTGTTTCCCACGCGCGACGCGTAGGTGCGGCGGTCGTTCCACCCCTGGTTCAGCAGGCCTGCGTCGAACATTTGGGCTGTCCACACCACAACCACTACCATCCCTCTCAAACGATCCTTCGAGCAAGCCGAACGCCCTTGTAGCTCGTCTGGGCGCAACGGCGTAGCTCGACGGAAATCGCCCGACGGCCTCTGCATCGCGTGCATTCGGAAAGGGAAGCCATGTAGCAATCGCGCCATTGGGTGCGCTTTTCTCGTGGGCCCTCTCGGCACCGTGGTGGAATGTAGGCACTGTTGCCTCGCGGGGCCCCCTTTGCCAGGGGCCCGGAAAGGCCGGCTGCCGCGCCCCCGCCCGCCATGGCGTGCGACGTGCAGTGCCGCGCAACAACGGCATGTGCGAACGTTGCTTTAAACCCGCATGTTCCTTCCACCTGTGCGACAGAAAGTTGACGAAAGCAATGTGCGCCACTGGATACTGCCCCGACCGCGTCCGACATGACGCGGTAGGCACCGCCGCCGCCGGGCCCCATCATCCTCCGACGTCGGGGTCTTTTGGTGTCCCACACGCCCGTCCACGTAGCGATCCGTTGCAAGCACTCCGCAAGCAGGGGGCGGCAGCCGTCCGCATGTACCTCCGAGCACGTGACTCGCCGAAATGTTCCGTGCCGTGGTGTCGCCTCAAGTCCACCCGCGTAGCACTTCCGAACTCGTCCAGCTGTCCGCCCGCCTGCGCAGCGCGTCGGAACTGGTTCGCAGAACCCGTGCCTGGGACTTCTCTTGGCGTACGCGCCGGCCACCGCGCCGGCTGGTGGTCGACAGACGAATGGCGCAGCAACCGCGTTCCGAAAGCGTCGCTCTCTCCGACCGGCCACTTTCAAGGAGCCTGCGCAACGCGCGGGGCTCTGCCGGCCCAAGAGGCCCCCAAGAGAGCCCCAGGACGGCCCAAGAGGCCCATAAGCCGGCCCCAAGACGGCCCAAGAAGCCCCCAAAGGCGTCCCGAGACGGCCCAAAAGGCTCCCAGGACGGCCCAGGAGCCGCCCAAGACAGATCCAGGAGGGCTCCGCCATGGCTTGAAGACTTGCCTAAGCGAGCCCGGCGGACCTCCAACGCGCGCCAGCATGGCCTCCAAACGAGGCCAGAAGCCACCAACACGCCCCAAGCGGCTTCCAAGAGGCCTGCCCCAAGAGGCCACAAACGTTGATTTTTCATTTTTTTTTTGTTTTCGATTTTGTGTGCCTTCTCGCTTTTTCTGTTTTCCGACGCTGCCAGACGGCCCAAGAGGCGCCCAAGACAGCCCCAGGACGGCCCCAGAGGCCCCTGAGCCGGCCCCAAGACACCCCAAGAGGCCCACAAAGGCGTCCCAAGATGGCCCAAGTGAGCCCCAAGACAACCCAGGAGCCGCTGAAGACAGCCCCAGGAGGGCCCCGACATGGCCTGACGACTGCCTAAAAGGCCAGCGAGCCTCCAACACGCGCCAGCATGGTCTCCAGTCGAGCCCACAGGCCACCAACACGCTCCAAGCGGCCTCCAAGAGGCCTCCCAAGAGAACCCCAAGAGGCCACAAACGCTGATTTGTCATTGGTTCTTTCGATGTTTTTCGCGCTCTTGCTTTTTTTGCTTTCCGACGCTCCAAGACGGCCCAAGAGGCCCCCAAGAGAGCCCCAGGACGGCCCAAGAGACCCTTAAGCCGGGCCCAAGACGGCCCAAGACGCCCCCAAAGGCGTCCCAAGACGGTCCAAGAGCGCCCCAGGACGGCGCAGGAGTCGCCCAAGACGGCCCCAGGAGGGCCCCGACATGGCTTCAAGATTGCCTAAGCGAGCCCAGCGGACCCCAAGAGGGCCCCACGAGGCCGCAAGAAGCCCCCCGAGGCCACCCAAGCGCCCCCCAAAAGGCTCCCCGGAGGCTCCCAAGAGGCCCAACAACTCCCCCCAATACGCCCCAGAGACTTCCAGTATGCCTCCAAAAACTGACCCCGAGAGGGTCATGCGAGGCCCCAAGACAGCCCAATGATGGCCACGCGAGAGCCACACCATACATTATGACGATGAGGAGGCGTAAGTAATGGTGGCGAGGGATGCCGATGACAAGGATGGAAGGGGGGCGAAGGATGGAGTGACAAGAGGTGAGGAAGGACGAGAACGAGGCGTTGGAAGAGAAGGAGCGGCACATTGAAGAGAGCGGGGAGGACATGGGGGAGGCTGATGATGATGAGGAGGAGGAGGAGGAGGACGAGGAGGAGAGGAGGACGGGGAGCAGTGACGTAACCAGCCCTTAACATTTACGCTCCCAAGAGCGAAGGGTGCCATGAGCCGTCTCGGGCAAGTTCCTTCAGCGCTCTTTCCGTTTCCGTGCGCAACCATTGGCCCATCCATGGAGCCATGGCGGGGCCCAGGTCAGCGCCGAGGCTGTTCCCGGAGCTTCCAACAAGGTCTCCGAGTTGCACTTCCGCGTCCTGCTCCACCGACCCCGTACCCCATATCGGCTGAAGACATGATGCTGCTGCCTCCGCAGTCACCAGTCAGTATTCTCCTGTTTACTTTTACGGCACTGCAGGCTGCCATCCATATCGCGGGTCGAGCCGCCGCCCCCTGCACCTCCGCATTCGTGGTCATGGCTTCAGCTGTTACTGAGAGGCCGCGACGCACGTGTCATAACTATCGATTTTGCAGTGGACTCCAAGCTCAGATCCCAGTCGAAGACACCAACAAACGAGAACGTCAAAGATTTTGCAAGCGGTGCTTTTCGGCAGATGCACGGTGTGCCCACCCCCAGTGCGAGGCTCCTGTAGCCCCACCCTTCCGACGGCCAAAAACACATGTCACGCCTACTTTCTGCGCGACGCACTATTCCGACCCATGCCGCAATACCACGCGCGAATGGAACTCGTGTAGGAACGCCCGCGTCGGCTGCCGCCTTCTGGCAACCAACAAATCGTCTGGCCCGTGCTTTCCGTGCTCTGAAGGCCCCCTGCCTGTCGCTTCGCGGTGCTGGGTTGTCCTTCCCACGTCCGGCAAAAGGTCAAACGTGCATCGGGCCGGCTGCCGCAATGCGTTAACCATCTCAACAACCATTCTTGCCCCTGCAACCCTGGTCGGCAATTCGCCTGCGCATCGCCTGGCTGCCAGGAGGAACGGAGCGATGCAGCCCACAGTACTTGCGCCCCATGCCAAGCCGGACGCCGACCGTGCACAGTGTGCTTCTCGCGCCTAGGAGCGCTCGGAACTCCAGATCTGTGCGCTCACTGTGGCGGAGCCAGCCCAGCCGCCAGCCCTTCTCTAGCCGCTCCAGCGCAGTCTTCGACGGCGCTTGCATCTACGCCCTCGCGATGTAGCGCTCCGAAGTGCGGGGCGCCAGCGGTGCAAGAAAGCACATCTCGAACGGGCGCGCAGTGCCCCATGTGCATCGTCGGGGTTTTTCCTTGCGCTACGGCCACCTGCAACTTCCGCGCCCCTCGACAACGCGGACAGCATTGCCTCGTCTGCCAACCGCCCGCCCTGCTCCACTTCTGCCGCGCGCCCCCGTGTACGAACGTAATCGAGTCGCCAGAGGACACTTTGTGTTGTCTTTGCACTTCGTCCTGTTTCCCACGCGCGACGCGCAGGTGCGACGGCCGTTCCACCCCTGGTTCAGCAGGCCTGTGTCGAACGTGTGGGCTGTCCACACCGCAACCACTACCATCCCTTTCCAAACGATCCTACTAGCAAGCCGAACGCCCTTGTAGCTCGTCTGGGTGCAACGGTGTAGCTCAACGGAAATCGTCCGACGGCCTTTGCATCGCGTGCATTCGGAAAGGGAAGCCATGTAGCAATGGTGCCATTGGGTGCGCTTTTCTCGTGGGCCCTCTCGGCACCGTGGTGGAATGTAGGCACTGTTGCCTCGCGGGGCCCCCTTTGCCAGGGGCCCGGAAAGGCCGGCTGCCGCGCCCCCGCCCGCCATGGCGTGCGACGCGCAGTGCCGCGCAACAACGGCATGTGCGAACGTTGCTTTAAACCCACATGTTCCTTCCCACTGTGCGACAGAAAGTTGACGAAAGCAATGTACGCCACTGGATACTGCCCCGACCACGTCCGACATGCCGCGGTAGGCACCGCCGCCGCCGGGCCCCATCATCCTCCGACGTCGGGGTCTTCTGGTGTCCCACACGCCCGTCCACGTAGCGATCCGTTGCAAGCACTCCGCAAGCAGGTGGCGGCAGCCGTCCGCATGTACCTCCGAGCACGTGACTCGCCGAAATGTTCCGTGCAGTGGTGTCGCCTCAAGTCCACCCGCGTAGCACTTCCGAACTCGTCCAGCTGTCCGCCCGCCTGCGCAGCGCATCGGAACTGGTTCGCAGAACCCGTGCCTGGGACTTCCCTTGGCGTACGCACCGGCCACCGCGCCGGCTGGTGGTCGACAGACGAATGGTGCAGCAACCGCGTTCCGAAAGCGTCGCTCTCTCCGACCGGCCACTTTCAAGGAGCCTGCGCAACGTGCGGGGCTCTGCACTTCTTCGCCGAACGCGCGCGTTGCCCGGCAGCACGCAGAAAGGACTTCGGCGCGTGCTGCAGGTACGGAGCCTTGGCTGGCATCCCCCTACTGCCTCCCGCTCCGGCCGACATGGCTCAGCTCCTTCGTCCGGGTCCTTCCCACGACCACTTCATGCAGCACATTCGGTCGTACAACTGCGCCCTTGGATTCGCATCCTTCAACAGCGAGAGCACTGTCGCCGCACGGAAGACCCGCACGGAAGACCCCCTGTCGGGCACCCGGGCACCGGGGCACCCAGGCACCCGGGCACTGCAGGCACCCCGGCACCAGGGCATCCGGG
Organism: Prorocentrum cordatum; assembly: GCA_963575745.1. NCBI lineage: Eukaryota > Dinophyceae > Prorocentrales > Prorocentraceae > Prorocentrum > Prorocentrum cordatum. The sequence continues at coordinate 282,326 of CAUYUJ010014316.1, forward strand.
CATCCCCCGGGCACCCAGGAAGGAGGAGGGAGGATGAGGAGGATGAGAAGGAGGAGGAGTGAACGTCGGGCAGGCGTCCAGCGCAATCCGAGCCGAGGGTAGAGCCAGAAGGAGTAGGAGGTGGAGGGGACCGGGAGGACCGTTTCGGCCGTTCGAAAAAACACCTCATCCATGTCCTCCTCCTCCCTCCTCCTCCTCCTCCTCCTCCTCCTCCTCCTCCTCCTCCTGCTCGTTCTCTTCCCCCTCCCTTCCATAATCAGACTATTCCTCCGCCGGCTCGGCTCGGCCCGGCCCGGCCCGGCTCGGCCAGCGGAGGAGGAGGAGGGAGGAGGAGTGGGAGGATGAAGACAGGACAGGGGGGGAGTAGGACGACGAGGAGGAGGAGGAGGGAGGAGGAGGAGGAGGAGGAGGAGGAGGAGGAGGAGGGGGAGAAGAGCGAGGAGGCGGGGAGGGACATGGGCAAGGGGAGGCGGATGAGGACTAATTTCGTGGAGGAGCAGGCGTTCGCAACCGGCGCAGCATCCAGGCAGAAGAGGAGGAGCAGGAGGACGAGGAGCAGGAGGAGGAAGAGCAGGAGGAGGAGGAGGAGGAGGAGGAGGAGGAGGAGGAAGAGGAGGAAGCGCAGGAGGAGGCCCGGTTCGCCTGAGACATCCTCAAAACTCTGGGTTCCGAGACGTCCTGACCTGAGTTGGTCAGACCACTTTCGCCTGAGACATCCTCGAAACTCTGATCTCGGAGGTGCCCTGCCCCACAGTGGTCCGGGCACTTTCGCTTGAGACACGCTCGCATTTCTGGGTTCCGAGACGCCCTGAGGTGAGGTGTTCATTCCGATCTCGCCTGAGACATCCTGCGATCTCTGACCTCGGAGGTGCCCTGTCCCATGGTGGTCCGGGCACGTTCGCCTGAGACATCCTCGCAACTCTGGGTTCCGAGATGCACTGAGCTCTGACCTCGGAGATACATTGCCCCAAGGTGGTCTGGACACTTCCGCCTGAGACCCTCGCCACGCTGAGTTGCGAGATGCCCTGAGCAGGTGGTTTGGCCACTACCGCCTGAGGCATCCTCACAACTCTGACCTCTTGAGGCCTCCGGGGGGGCCTCTTGGGCACTCTTGGCCAGGGCCCAGAAACAAAACCAGGCCAGGGCCCAGAGACAAAATCCGAAACGCCCCAGAAACAAAACTTGAAACACAACTTGAAACAAAACCCTTGAAACAATTGTCCGGCTGTGGAGCCGCCTGTCGGGACACACCGCCCTATGCATGTGTGATGTTAACCCATGCGCGCCCCGTATGATTCACACATAGGTATCATATTCAGCTAGGGGGGCATGGTTGTATATCTGTATATCTGAGACCACAGCACACGTATATCTATGAACATTTGTGACCTCATATCATACGTACATGTATCTACATGCATGGTACAGCATCTTACGTACGTGCATGTACATGCAGTGTGTTAATGCTTACGTATGTGTATGCATATGCATGCTATCACATCTAAGTATGTGTATGCATATGCATGGTGTAACATCTCACGTATGTGTATGTATACGCATGGTAAAACATCATACGTATTTATTCATATGACGGCGCACCAGGTCCGTGCGCCCGGGGCCGGCGCCGCTACCACAAATGTGGGCTCCGGGGCCTTCGGGGAGCCCCGGGGCCTCACAGAAGACCGCCAGAAGGCACCAAGGAGGCCCGAAAGGCTCCAGAACAGACCCGGGACGCCCGAAGGTCGCTCCCAGACGCCCAACATGGCCTCCAAGGCGGCTTCAGAAGCCCCCAAGACACCCCAAGCGACCCCCAATAGGGCCCCAAAGAGAGCCCCAAGGGGCCAAAATAACCCCATTCCCTTCGTAAAACGTATATGTTTAACATATTGCTTGTTTTCGCTGTCGGTCCGGCCGAGGACGCGCCCCAGAGGGCCCCAATACAGCCCCAGAGAGCTCCAGGACGGCCCACGAAGGGCCCAAGACGACCGCAAATGTGGGCCCCGGGGCCCTCGGGGAGCCCCGGGGCCTCACAGAAGGCCGCCAGAAGGCGCCAAGGAGGCCCCAAGAGGCTCCAGAACAGACCCGGGACGCCCGAAGGTCGCTCCCAGACGCCCAACATGGCCTCCAAGGTGGCTTCAGAAGCCCCCAAGATACCCCAAGCGACCCCCAATAGGGCCCCAAAGAGAGCCCCAAGGGGCCAAAACAACCCCATTCTCTTCGTAAACCGTATAGTTTCAACATATTGCTTGTTTTCGCTGTCGGTCCGTGCTTGACAACCTCAGAAGCTCCCGAGACCGCCCCAATACGGCCCAGGACGCGCTCCAGAGGGCCCCAATACACCCCCAGAAAGCTCCAGGACGGCCCACGAAGGGCCCAAGACGGCCCAAGAGAGTCTCCAAGACGGGCCCGAGAGGGCCCCAGAGGAGGAAAGCCACCATCGAATTCCAAGCTTTCGACCCCAAGTGGCTCCAGGAGGCGCCGAGAAGCCCCCAAGAAGCGCTCGGAAGGCTTTTTTGCTATGTTTTTTGCATTCTCGCTGTTTCGTGTTTCTGGCGCACCGCCCAAGAGGCTCCCAAAACCGCTCCAAGACGGCCCAAGAGGCTGCCAAAAGAACCCCAAGACGGCCCGAGAGAGCCCCGAGACGGCCCTAGAGCCGCCCAAGACGGCCCAAGAAGGTCCCAAGAAGGTCCCAAAAGGGGCCCAAGAGAGGGAACTCGAACCGAAAAATCAAGCTCTCCGCCCCGAGATGCCCTCAAGAGGCTCCAAGATGCCCCCAGGAAGCCCCCAAGAGGCCCCAAGAGGCCCCCAAGAGGCCCGAGAGGCCCCCAAGAAACCCAAAAGAGGCCCCAAGACAGCACCCAAAAGGCTTCAAAACTCTAAGAGGCCCCCGAAGACGTGCCAAGAAGGTCCCATGACGACTTCAAGAAGGAGTCCAGGATGCTCCGAGGAGGCCCCAAGAGACCCCCAAGAGAGCCCAAGAGGTCTCCAAGAGGCCCCCAAGCGACCTCAAGCAGCATCCAGGAGGCCGGAAAGAGGCACACAAGAGCCCAGCGGTCCAGGAGGGGGCCGAACGAACATTTCCAGCCCTGGGCTCCCAGAAGCCCAACAGGAACCCCCACGTAACTCGCAAGACCCCACCCCCCGACGCCTCCCGAGACGCCCAAAAGGTTTCCCAGACAGCCCCAGATGCAACAAAAAAATGATACCGGAGAAAAAACCCAATTATCCCGGCAAAGCAACCTAACAGCGATGTGTAGGAGCATATCTGGAAGCATCCCCCTTAAGATTCAGATGAGAATCCAGTTGTAGAGTTCTGCTGTTCTCGCAGTCGTAGTCGCATTCGCGATGACAGTCGCAGTGGCCTGCATTAGCCTCAGCCTCAGCCTCAGCCTGCCTCAGCATCAGCCTCAGCCTCAGCTTCAGCCTGCCTCAGCCTCAGCCTCAGCCTGCTCCTGCATCAGCCTCAGTCTGCCTGCAGCCTCGGCCTCAGCCTCAGCCTGCCTCAGCCTGAGCCTGCCTCAGCCTCAGCCTCAGCCTCAGCCTGCCTCAGCATCAGCCAGCCTCAGCCTCAGCCTCAGCCTCAGCCAGCCTCAGCCTCAGCCTGCTTCAGCCTCAGCCTCAGTCTGCCTTCAGCCTCGGCCTCAGCCTCGGCCTGCCTCAGCCTCAGCCTGCATCAGCCTCAGCCTCAGCCTCAGCCTGCCTCAGCATCAGCCTGCCTCAGCCTCAGCCTCAGCCTGCCTCAGCCTCAGCCTCAGCCTGCTTCAGCCTCAGCCTCAGTCTGCCTTCAGCCTCGGCCTCAGCCTCAGCCTGCCTCAGCCTCAGCCTGCATCAGCCTCAGCCTCAGCCTCAGCCTGCCTCAGCATCAGCCTGCCTCAGCCTCAGCCTCAGCCTGCCTCAGCCTCAGCCTCAGCCTGCTTCAGCCTCAGCCTCAGTCTGCCTTCAGCCTCGGCCTCAGCCTCAGCCTGCCTCAGCCTCAGCCTGCATCAGCCTCAGCCTCAGCCTCAGCCTGCCTCAGCATCAGCCTGCCTCAGCCTCAGCCTCAGCCTGCCTCAGCCTCAGCCTCAGCCTCAGCCTCAGTCTGCCTTCAGCCTCGGCCTCAGCCTCAGCCTGCCTCAGCCTCAGCCTGCATCAGCCTGCCTCAGCCTCAGCCTCAGCCTGCCTCAGCATCAGCCTGCCTCAGCCTCAGCCTCAGCCTGCCTCAGCCTCAGCCTCAGCCTGCTTCAGCCTCAGCATCAGTCTGCCTTCAGCCTCGGCCTCAGCCTCAGCCTGCCTCAGCCTCAGCCTGCATCAGCCTCAGCCTCAGCCTCAGCCTGCCTCAGCATCAGCCTGCCTCAGCCTCAGCCTCAGCCTGCCTCAGCCTCAGCCTCAGCCTGCTTCAGCCTCAGCCTCAGTCTGCCTTCAGCCTCGGCCTCAGCCTCAGGCTGCCTCAGCCTCAGCCTGCATCAGCCTCAGCCTCAGCCTCAGCCTGCCTCAGCATCAGCCTGCCTCAGCCTCAGCCTCAGCCTGCCTCTGCCTCAGCCTCAGTCTGCTTCAGCCTCAGCCTCAATCTGCCTTCAGCCTCGGCTTCAGTCTCAGCCTGCCTCTGCCTCAGCCTGCATCAGCCTCAGCCTGCCTCAGCCTCAGCCTGCCTCAGCCTCAGCCTCCTCAGCCTGCCTCAGCCTCAGCCTCAGCCTGCTTCAGCCTCAGCCTCAGTCTGCCTTCAGCCTCGGCCTCAGCCTCAGCCTGCCTCAGCCTCAGCCTGCATCAGCCTCAGCCTCAGCCTGCCTCAGCATCAGCCTGCCTCAGCCTCAGCCTCAGCCTGCCTCAGCCTCAGCCTCAGCCTCGGCCTGCTTCAGCCTCAGCCTCAATCTGCCTTCAGCCTCGGCTCAGTCTCAGCCTGCCTCAGCCTCAGCCTGCTCAGCCTCAGCCTCAGCCTCAGCCTGCCTCAGCCTCAGCCTGCATCAGCCTCAGCCTGCTTCAGCCTCAGCCTCAGCCTGCATCAGCCTCAGCCTGAGTCTGCCTTCAGCTTCGGCCTCAGCCTCAGCCTGCCTCAGCCTGCCTCAGCCTCAGCATCAGCCTGCCTCAGCATTCAAAATGTGGCCAGGGAATGGAATTCTGGGAACTCGAAGAACACGAAGTGGCCTACAGTTTGCTCCGGGCATTCAAAATCATACCCAGGAATGGAGTTCTGGGAAGTCCAAGAGCACGAAGTGGCCTACAGTTGGCTCCGGGCATCCAAAATGTGGCCCGGGAATGGAGTTCTGGGAACTCGAAGACCACGAAGTGGCCTACAGTTGGCTCCGGGCATCCAAAATGTGGCCCGGGAATGGAGTTCTGGGAACTCGAAGACCACGAAGTGGCCTACAGTTGGCTCCGGGCATCCAAAATGTACGCCGGGAATGGAGTTCTGGGAACTCGAAGACCACGAAGTGGCCTACAGTTGGCTCCGGGCATTCAGAATGTGGCCCGGGAATGGAGTTCTGGGAGGTCGAAGAATGGAGTTCTGGGAGGTCGAAGAGCACGAAGTGTGTGACTGTTTGCGAAAAACGAGGTTCCCCGGCAATCCCCAACGGCCCCCCAACGGCCCCCCAACACCTCCCCAACGGCTGCCCAGACCCCCCTGTGGAGTCATGTGCTGCTCTCTTTTTACACCACTAGAAACCTATCAGTCTTCGCTGTTAGGTAATCAGATTTTTGTTAGGGCTATACACGGGGGGTACTATAGTTTTGACCATAAGACGTCATGCTCTCGACGCCCCCTGCCCTCCCGTAGAATCTTAGCGACATGTTTTGGGTCGGGCGGCGGTTCGACTCCGATGGGCTCTCACCCTGTAAGAATATAATAATAATAATATTAATAATAATAATAATAATAATAATAATAATAATAATATATATAAAACAGGGTGATAATTACTCCGTCCCATTTAAAATAGGGCCAGAAAACACTCCGACTTGAACCCATTCACAGTACACCATTCGGCTTGGGTCACGTTTGATCGTCCGTGTCATCATCCCCATCGACCCTGTCCTTATCATACCAACGCGATGTTTCATTGTATTCCTTGTTGCATTGATGCTGTGAGACCCTGGGCATCCTTCTCCAATGCGGTCGCTCTCGGTTCACTGGTTGGCCGTCCCAGAGGGCCCACAAAGGCTCGCGAATCCGCATCAAGGCACCTTTGCATCCTGATCGGTCCTCCGCGGCACGCGTGACCAGCGAGGCAATTTTCATCTTATGGTCAAAAACTTTAGTACCCCCGAAGTAGGGCTATTGGGCTATAGGGCTATACGGCTGTCGGGCTGTAGGGCTATCGGGCTATAGGGCTATAGGACTGTGACCTATGGGGCCATAGGGCTATAGGGCTATGGGGCTATAGAGCTATATGGGCTATGGGGCTATAGGGATATAAGGCTATTAGGGCTATAGGGATATAAGGCTATAGGGTTACAGGGCTATACGGCTATAGGGCTATAGGGCTACTGGGCTATTGGGCTATTGGGCACCCCCGGGCACCCCCGGGCACCCCCGGGCACCCCCAGGCACCCGGGCACCCGGGCACCCTGGCCCGGCCACCGAAATCGGCCACTTGGGCACCCCCGGGCACCCGGGCACCCGGCCCCGGCCACAGAAATCGGCCGCTCGGTTCACCTCAGCTTTATATCCGCTAGGACCCCTACAGAAGCAAGCTCTGATTGGGGAACTGCGTTTCCCAGACAGCCCCAGATGCAACCAAAAAACTGCGATGCCCAGGGTTGCGTTTGGACAATCATTTCAAGACAAAGCCAGCCTTGGCCACGAAGAGCGCATCGGAGACGGAAAGGAGGGTCGTCCGGTTGCAGACCGGACCGGGCCGCAACCAGGCCAGGGGGCCCGGGGGCCCAGGGGCCACGACCTCTACAACAAATGTGTGGCCCGGGGGCCCGGCCAGACCTTGATCGGGCCCAAAATCGCATCGGAGGGCGGTTCGATGAGCGTCACGGCGGCCCCAGCCAGCCGCCCACCACCCTGAAGACGGCTTTGACGGATCGGATCACGGGACGTCTCCATCGGCCCCAGAGGCTTCGAAGACGCCTCGTAACCCGTGCAATTTGCCCCACGAGGGCCCCGAGAAACAAAAATATATCCATTCCTTCCGTAAAGCGTATATGTTTACCGTACTCGTGATTTTCGTCTTCGCGCCATCCTTGACGACCTCAGGGGTCCCTAAGATTGCCCCTACACGGCCCAAGAGGCCCCCCAGAGGGCGCCAAGACGGCCCAAGAGGGTCCCAGGCCGGTCGCAGAGGCACCCAAAACTGCCCCAACAGCTTCCCAGAGGGCTCCTAGAGGAGCACAAGATAGGGCAATCCAACTGGAATTGCCAGCCCCACGCCCCAAGAGGGCGCCCGAGACCCCCACGAGGCCCCAAGCAGCCAACACGAGGCCTCCAAGACGCCGCATAACCCGTGCAATTTGACCTCCCAGAGGGCCCCGAGAGGCAAAATTTGCCCCGTTCTCTTCGGAAAACGTACATGTCAACCGCATTCGTGTTTTTCGTCTTCGCACCGAGCTTGTCCCCAAGAGGCCCCCAAGCAGACCCCAAGGGGCTTCCAATGTATGTATTTATGTATGCATGTCTGTATGTATGGATGGATGGATGGGTGGATGGACGGATGGATGGATGGATGGATGGATACGGATGGGGATGGATATGTATATGTATATGCATATGTATATGCATGTGTATATGTGTATTTGTATGTATATGTATATGTATATGCGTATGTACATGTAGCTGTACATGTATATATACATATATATGTGTATATGCATATTCATATGTATGTTTGTATATATATAGATGTGAATATGTATATGTGCATGTATATGTACATGTAAATGTACAAGTATATGTGTATGCACATGTTGATATACCTGTAGTGTACAGGTATATATATATATACATGTACATGTACATGTAATGCACGTGAATATGTGTATATATATGTATATACACATATATATATATATATATGAAACGTGTTGTGTATATGTGCATCTGTATATAGGCATATGCATTTGTATAGGTATGGTTTTATTTTCAAATATAGATGCATGTATATGCGTATGCATAAGTATATGTATATGTGTATGTCTATGTATAGGTTTAGGTATACGTATGTGAAGATGTTTATGCTTATGTATATGTGTATGTATATGTATATGTATACGTACATGCATCTGCATTTGTATATGTATTTACACATGGACATGTAAATGTATTTGTATACGTATATGTAGATGTAGATGTAGATGTAGATGTAGATGTAAATGAATACGTACATCTATATTTACATGTATGTCATATGTAGATGTAGATGTATATGTAGATGTAGATGTAGATGTAGATGTAGATGTAGATGTAGATGTAGATGTAGGTGTAGATGCATATGGATATGTATATGTATATGCAGACGTATATGTATATGTCGATGTGTATATATATTATATATATATAGAGAGAGAGAGAGAGAGAGAGAGAGAGAGAGAGAGAGAGAGATGTAGATATCCCCGTGCACGAGGCCCGGGCGACCGGGGCCGCGACCACGACAGGGCATGGGAGGACCAGGGTTTCGCAGACCGCTCCCAGAGCACCCCGGAGCGGCCCTGGAGCTCCCAGACTGTCCCAGAGAGCTCCCAGAAGCCCTCGGGGACTTCGACAAGCCCTTCCAAGACAGCCCAGATAGCCTTAACGTGGTCCAGGATGGGTTCGAGACCGCAAATACACAGCCCAAGAGGCCTCCAAGAGGCCTCAAGAGAGCTCCGAGAAGCATCCCGAGAGCCCGAAAAGGCTCAAATCCTTGATTTCCGTTGGTTTTTGACATGTTTTTCGGCGTCTCGCGTGTTCGACCTCCCGGCGCTCTACGACAGCCGACGACGCCCCCAAACCGCCGAAAAGACCTCCAACAGAGCCCCAAAATTGCCCAAGGGAGCCCGAAAATTGCCTGGGACGAGCCTCAGACGGCCCAAGAGAGCCCCAGGACAGGCCCATGCTGGGCCCCAAAGCGGGAGCGGGAGGCCCCAAGGCGGCCCTGATGGCCCGAACGTGGCCCCAGATGGGCCCAACACGGCCAATACACAGCCCAAGAGCCCTCCAAAATGTATGTATGTATGTGCATGTATGTATGTATGTATGTATGTATGCATGCATGCATGCATGTATGTATGTATGTATGTATGTATGTATGTATATATGTATATATATATATGTTACATATATACATACATAAATACATACATATACACATATATATATGTTGTGTTGGTTTATGTGCATAATATTGTATATATATATATATATGCATGTATATATATATATTATATATATAATGGGTAGGGGGTCCCGGGCCCTCCGAAGTGCACTGATTTTTCGTCTGACCGTTTCGGGCCCAGCGGGGGGCGCCAAAAAACGTCAAAAGGGGCCGAGAGACGTCCAAGAGGGCGCCTTGATGGCCCACGACCGGTCCGAGAGAGCCCAAGACCGCACAAGAGCGTTCCAAAATTGGTCCAACATGGCTTTGAAGACAGCCCAAGAGAGCTTCAAGATGGCCAAGATGCCCTCAAAAGTGCTCCCACGAGGCACTCAGGAGGCGAAGCAAGTAGGTTTCCTCAATGGTTTTTGAAGGTTGTTCGGGTTCTCGCTGTTTCGTGCTTCCAACGGTTCAAGACAGCCCATGAGGCCCCAGAAACCAGCTCAAGACGGCCCAAGAGGCACCCAAAGAGGGCGCCACGACGGCGCAATAGAGAGAGCCCCCAAGATGGCCCAAAAAGTGCCCCAAGGCGGCCCCAGAGGCGCCCAAGATCGCCTCAAGAGCGCCCCAAGAGGGGCTCAAGAGGGGGAACACGAACCGACAATTCGAGCCTTCCGCCCCAGTAGGCCTCCAGGAGGCCCCAAGAGGCCCCAAGAGAGCCCAAGAGGCCCCCTAGAGGCCTCCTAGAGGCTCCACGAGGCCCCACAGGAGCCCCCAAAGACGCCCCACGAGCATCCGTAGCCATTTTGGCTCAAGGTGGATCTGACTGCAGCGCGCAAGCGCTCATCATAGTTGCCCATCATCATGCGGACCCCGCGACCAGACCCCTGGGGCCCGAGGCTGCCCACTTTTCCCAAACTCCCCCCTCCCCCCGCGGTGCCCACTGTGTCCCTCGGGGTCCTTCGGGGGGCTTTCGGAGGGCCCGAAGGCGCTCCCCAGACGGTCCAGGAGGCTTTCGAGACGGTCCAAGAGTTCGTCAAGACGCCCATGATGGCTTCAAGACGGCCCGAGAGGCCCCCCAAGCGCTTGAAGAGGGCTTCACGAGGATACTTATGAGGACCGCAAGGAACACTCATCGCCCTAATTCCTTTGGGAAGCGTCTATTTTGGGCATATGCGCTTTGTATTAATAGCGTCCACGACGGCCTCAGAGAACCCCAAGAGCGCCGCAAGACATCCCAACAAGCCCTCCAAGACGGTCCAAGAAGCTCCCAGGATCGCCCCAAAACGTCCCACAGAGCCCTCCAAGACGACCTCCGTAGGCGCCTGTGGATCCCAGAGCGCTCTGAGACAGTCCAAGAGGCCCACAAGACACCTCACTCTGCACCCCTCCCCGCTCCTCCCAGATTCCTCCCCATCCCTCCCCGCTCCAGGCAAGTGTGCGCGAGGCGGTTGTATCTCTGGCCGCGAGATCCTGCCAGTGTATACTTACATGTACGACCACCCTTCGGGTGATAAAGAGGTTGTGCGTGTGGTGGTGGGGGTGAGGAAGGGGAACCAACTGGAGCTACAACATAGCATTGCATCGCACAGCAGAGCATAGCATAGCATCGCATAGCATCGCACAACACAGCATAGACGAGCATCGCGTAGCATAGCATAGCATAGCATCGCATAGCATGTCATAGCATCGCATCGCATCGCGTCGCATATACTAGCATATCATCGCATGGCACAGTATGGCGTAGCATAGCATAGCATAGCATCGCATCGCACAGCATAGTATCGCATCGCATCACACCGCATAGCTTAGCCTCGCATTGATAACATAGCGTACTATGCGGGCCGAACCGTACAATGGCCGAAAGTCCGTCCAAACGGCGCTCTCGCCTCGGCGCGGGCAGCACACCGCCAGCGTCACCTGCACGCCGTGGCCAGCTTAAGTTTAAGAGCGAATCGTGAGGATGTCTCAGCAGAAACCGGCTTTCTTGGTTCAGATGGGCGGGCTGGACGACACGGGCGAATCAAACGCACGTTCGGGCCTGCGGCGGCCGCCCGGGACGGTCAGGGCACCCACGAGGCGCGCGCTCGCCGTCGACGGCGGGGCGCGGCTGCGGGAGAGCAGCCCGAGGCGAGGAGGCCCTCCCCCCACGAGCGATGCCCTGGCAGATTGGGCCAGTTTGATTGCCGCCAGTTTCCATCGAACGCGTGCGGATCAAGGGTGCGACGGTGAAAACAGATCATTGTGCAGACAGTTGCACGTCTCGTGGAATATGTTGCGGCGTTTATTTCCGTGTTTTGCGTCGTGAATTCTTGTTATCCGTGTCGCGCCTCCGTCTATTCACTCCCTCCTCCTCCTCCTCCCTCCTTTTCCACATCACGATCAGAATTATCGCGATGTGACAGGCCTCGCACTTGGGCAACACAAGGGGGTGCCGCCAGAGGATAATTAGGACACTTACCAGTTCGTGCCCAGATTGTGGGGATGTCTCCAGCGGTTCGCTTGTTTCACGGATGTAGGCGCGTCTTTTTCAGGGCCGCGTGGTGTTCGCGATGTCGCAACAAACGTTGCTGGGCGCCACAATGGGGAGCGACCACGGGGTGGGACATTTGCCCACTTGCGGTCAGCATTCGGGGATATCTCACGCGAGACGTTGGCTTTTTGAGGTGGGTGTGCTTTTTTTCAGGGCCGCCACGAAGGAAGCGAATACTCGGATCAGTCCCGGCAGTCGCCGCGGTACTGGGAAGACCGTCGGATCGATTATTTCGTTGTCGATTTTTTTTGGCGCATACCGTTCAAACCTTCAGGGTGGCCCAGTGTTGGCAAATTTTGCGCGGTGGCGGTGATCGCGCGGATTTGGGTGTTCACATTCGTGGCGTTCGCATGTGGTTCGCTAGACGTAAAATTTGTAAAGATCTTGGACGTCACAAATCTGTGATGAGCCTTGGCTAGGTCGTGTGCGGGCCTTCACTGGGTTCTGGGTAGGCCATGTATCAGCTCTTGAAAGGCCGCCAGGTAAGCCTGAGGCAGGCATTGGATAGGCCGTCGGGCTGACCTTGGACAGGCCTGGGGGTTCGTGGGCTGGCATTGGGCAGGATCCGAGGGGAGCGGTGCTCTGGCGCCGCCTGGACCTGCGGCCAAGGAGACCCACCTTCTGCAGGCCCACGGCAACCTGGGGCTCCCCTTCACATTAGCTTGAGCTTGATGTTCTGCCTTCGCTGTGAGCGTCGCTCCATTTTCGATCCAAATTATTTGAAGTCCAGCTGTATGCGCTTGAGCTTGAACTTCCGCTCAACGCGCGGAAGCTTCGCTCCATTTTATAGTTCTCTTTTAGCTTGAGCTTGAACTTCCGCTCAACGCGCGGAAGCTTCGCTCCATTGCCATAATTCGTGGGAATGCCGAGACATTGGGTTTGCTTGAGGTGGGCCTTGGACGCTCTGGGTCGTCTAGGCCTTGGATAGGCGTAGAGTGCGTGAGGGGTGTGCCGAAATCGGGCCCATTGAGCCGTCTTGAGAGGTACGTAGCTGTTTCTTATGTCTTGTTTCGCCGATCGGCGCGGGCCCCCGCTCCCTCCTCCCCAAAGACCAGATCTTGGCTGCTTAAAGCGGCTGCTTCAACCGGGTTGATTAAGCACTGGGGCCCGCCCCCCCTCCTCCCCCCAGTGGACACACGAGCTGCTGCTGTACGTGTGTGAGTTGTTTTCTCGAGGCGCCCCCCTGGGAATGAAACAAAGGGTATGTAGGCAGCTGAAGTGGGATCATGCGGAATCCTATTTCGACCTGCGGCCAAGGAGACCCACCTTCTGCAGGCCCACGGCAACCTGGGGCTCCCCTTCACATTAGCTTGAGCTTGATGTTCTGCCTTCGCTGTGAGCGTCGCTCCATTTTCGATCCACATTATTTGACGTCCAGCTGTATGCGCTTGAGCTTGAACTTCCGCTCAACGCGCGGAAGCTTCGCTCCATTTTATGGTTCTCTTTTAGCTTGAGCTTGAACTTCCGCTCAACGCGCGGAAGCTTCGCTCCATTGCCATGATTCGTGGGAATGCCGAGACATTGGGTTTGCTTGAGGTGGGCCTTGGACGCTCTGGGTCGTCTAGGCCTTGGATAGGCGTAGAGTGCGTGAGGGGTGTGCCGAAATCGGGCCCATTGAGCCGTCTTGAGAGGTACGTAGCTGTTTCTTATGTCTTGTTTCGCCGATCGGCGCGGGCCCCCGCTCCCTCCTCCCCAAAGACCAGATCTTGGCTGCTTAAAGCGGCTGCTTCAACCGGGTTGATTAAGCACTGGGGCCCGCCCCCCCTCCTCCCCCCGGTGGACACACGAGCTGCTGCTGTACGTGTGTGAGTTGTTTTCTCGAGGCGCCCCCCTGGGAATGAAACAAAGGGTATGTAGGCAGCTGAAGTGGGATCATGCGGAATCCTATTTCGACCTGCGGCCATCTGTATGTTTCATGGTTGCACGCCGAGTAGAACACGTCCACCGCGTCGACAACGAACATACTGTTTCGCGTTGCATGCCAAGTGGAATTCGTCTACCGCGCCCGCAACAGCTCCTCTGCCGCGTGGAATGTGATTCCATTGGTCCGCCAAAAAGGGTGTGGAAAGGGAAGGGATTGAGAGGGTTTGCTGAGAGGAGAATGCAGGATTAAGGTCGACTGGGGCTCATGGCGTGCATCCGTGGGGGCATAGAGGGATGGTGCGGTTTGCTGATTGATCATGATTGATAGAAGTCTTTCTGCTCTCCGATGCTGCGAACCGTAGACCGTCGCCACATCTTGCTAGAACCAAAGCGCGCGCGCAGCGCGCGCGTGGTTCTAGTATGTATATATATATATACACATAAACATACACACATATACACATATATGTGTATATGCGTCGTTGGGCGCCCGAGTCGAAAACCACATCGCGGCAGAACGCCGTTTTTGGGATAACAGTGAGTTGTTTGCTTTATTTATCGTGTCTCGCGTCGGTGCTCTCATTGTATGTATGTGTGTATATATATAAACATATGTATGTTTGTATGTCTGTATGTATGTGTGTATGTATGTTTATCAGTATGTTTGTCGGTTTGTCTGTCTGTCGTATGCATGTGCGTGCAAAACGTGCGTGTGCGCGTGTCTGGGGCGCATATGAATGTGTGTTTGTGATACTATATATATGTGCATATACACACATATATATAATGTGTATATATACATATACACACATACATACATAGTATGTATGTCTGTTTGTCGGTCTGTCTGTCTGTTTGTTTGTCTGTCTGTATGTCTGTATGCATGTGCGCGCATAGCGTGCGTGTGCGCGCATGTCTGGGGCGCCCAGCACTCCGCGGGGAAGAACAATTCAAAAATTGCGCTATGCATAGACCAGCTGTGCGTGAGGCCCGGTCCCGCTCGGGTGCCCGTGTGCCCGGGTGCCTGGGCCCGTGCCCGGCACTTTATCGACCAAAACACATTTCGGAGAGAGATGGTCCACCACCTGTTGGACACAACAAAGAGCGAGGTGGTCCAGCCCAGGCAGCGAATCGTCGGCCTCCGGGCTGTCATGACTGCGCTCAGCGAGCGGATTGCCCACGAGCAGAAAAGGGTCTCGCTCGGCCTGTGTGGGATTTGGGGAGGGGGGCGCCGCCAGGGGATGGCGGCCGCGCTGCAGAAAGCAGTTCTGCTCATCCCAGGAGGGTCCGGCGAAGCTCTGCCCCGCGGCATGGGCGAACCTGAACGGTGTTTCGGCGATGTCGTGGGCCGTTTTGGCTTCGACTTCGTTTTGCGGTAAAGGCAGGCTCGAGACAGCAGCGAGGGACCACGAAAGCAAACCGAAAACGCAAGACACCGTTGAGGCTCAGCCCTGTGGCGAGGCTCTGTCCCGTGGCATGCGTGCGCTGCGGCATTTGCCCCGCCGCGCGGCGCCGGGCGATCAGGAGACAGGAGAGGAGGCGGGGAAGAAGGGAGGGCGGCGGCGACTCCAGCGGTGCTGTATGGCCACAAACTCCTCGCCCGTGCCAGGGATGAAAAGGTAGACGGAGGAGGAGGAGGAGGAGGAGGAGCAGGAGCAGGAGCAGGAGCAGGAGCAGGAGGAGGAGGGGGCGCCCAGGACTTCCTGGAGGGGGGCGTGGAGCTGCCCCCCGAGCCCTGCTGCGACGGCGGCGAGGTGCGCAGGCTGCGGGCTCGGACCCCCGGGCCCCAGGGTGGCGTCCTGCGCAGGGCGTGGTCGGGGGCGGCCAAGAGTCGGGGGAGCGTAAGACCCGGGTTTGCCAGGACTCGGGTTCGCCATCGTTTTTTGACGACCGCGACTCATATTTTGACGAGTAGGAGTTTCGTGGGATGTCTGCAGCGGGAGGCCTTGTCAAAATGCAGGCTCGGCCTCGTAATTTTTTTGACGACCTCGTCGGGGATGTCCGAGTCCCCTGTACCCGGGTCTTACGTCCCCCCGAAAGAGGGGGGCGATGGCTAGGGGGGTGCTGGATCTCCTGGCGGGGGCCATGATATCGCCCCAGATTTCGTGGCGCCCCTTCTTATCTCAATACGTTCCCGGCCCCCCCCCCTGGGCCGCGCACATGCCGCCAGCCATGATTTGCACCCCCGCCTGCCGCTCCCGACGTGGGCCGGTCAGGGGCAACGTGTACAGTGGAGGCTCATGCTTAGAAACGCCCTGCTTGCCTCCAGGGTGCCCCGGGTTTCTTGGGTTTCGATGGTCTTGCCACGGAGAGCGCGACGTTCCCACATCACAAATCGATGGACGTCCTGGGGTCTTGGGGTTGGGTTTCTTGTGGAAGGCTTCTTGTGGTCGTGCTTCCACTGCATTGGGGGGAGGGGGAGGGGCTCACTCCCCGCCGCCGGGGGCCTGAGAGCCTGCGCGGGCACGGATCGGAAGTCAGGCGATGGCAAACATGGATTTTCAGGGCGTGGATTGGAGATGGGCCCCGTTTCCATGGGGCATCTCCAATCCCCGCCGCCGAACGAGGTGGCACCGGCCGCATTTTGGGGAGGGCGCCTCCCCTCGGGAGCGGAAAAGAGGGGGGTCATGACTAGGGGGGGGTGGATTTCATGGCGCGGGCCATGATTTTTCCGCAAATTCATGGCGCCTCTTCTTATTCTATTACGTCCCAGGCCCCCCCGCTGGGCCGCGCACATGCCGCCGGTCATGATTTGCACCCCCTCTCTTGGACACCCCCCTCTTGGCCGCTCCCGATCCCCCGATCCACGGACCTGGCGACCACGCTCCAAGTCCAGGGCTCGCGGACCCGCCTGTTTGCGCGCTCCCGAGAGTGGCCCCTTCCCCGCCGACGGGGGCCCGAGAGCCTGCGCAGGCACGGGTCGGGCGGGCAGAGGTCCGGGGCGGAGTTGTGCGTCCGTCCCCACCGCCCGGAGGCACTCCGGGGGGGGGCCTCGGCGGGCCGTGGGAGCCTGTTTTTTTTGGATTCAAGTTTACTTGCATGGCGTTCGCCCCCCCCCCTCCCCCCCTCGCCCCTCTTCAAGCGAATACTAGCGTGCAAGTGCCTTTCGACTTGCGTGATTTCCGCGCCCCCCCCCCCCGGGCTTGCTTCAGGCTCAGCCCCCCCCCCCCCGTCCATGCAAGTAAACTTGCCAGAGCCCCAAACAAAAACATTCTCTGGTTTGCGCAGATGGCGTCGGGGCCATCATCTCCCGGACTCTTTTGGGCCACGACAGCCCAGGCGGTGCGGAACTGTGCACCGACCAGCACTACAACTTGGCACCTCTCGGGCGTGCGCGTTTTTTTCTCGGCGGGGGCAGGCGAGGAGCACCCTGGATCATCAGGCGAGTGCGCGAAGCCGAAAAAAATGCACGGGGACTGGACGTCCGAGCGATGCCGAGGCCAAGGCCCAGCACTGCACCACTGGCACGCGCGCTGGGTCGACTGCGGCCCGCAGGCCCAGCATCGTATCGGTGGCACGCGCGCCCTGGGGCCTCGGGCGCCGGGTCGGCTGCGGCGCGCGCCTCGTCGGGGCGGCGCACCGCTCGCCGGGTTTGACGGTCGGGCGGGGCCCAGCGCGGATGCTCAGCACTACGCCGTGCCTCTGGAGGCACGCCGCCGTTGGGAGCTCCTTCGCTCTGCGTGCACGGTAGTTCAGAGCCCCGAATTATCAGGGGTAATTCGGGTCAGGGCTAACTCGGGTTCGTTTTTCGGGATTCCGAACCCGACTTACCCCGGACCCGAGTTACCCCGGATAATTCGGGCGTCCAGAGCCCCGAATCATCAGGGGTAATTCGGGTCAGGGCTCACTCGGGTTGGTTTTTCGGGATTCCGAACCCGACTTACCCCGGACCCGAGTTACCCCGGATAGTTCGGGCGCCCAAGTAGTGCGCCGATGGGTTTCCCGCGCCGGCGCGTCACGGATGTTGTTTTTGCTCCCCCATTCCCTCCCTCCTCCTCCCCCTCCTCCTCCTCGCCCCCTCCCCCTCCCCCTCCCCCTCCCCCTCCTCCTCCTCCCCCTCCGCCTCCTCCGCCTCCTCCTCCTCCTCCTCCTACCCCGTGCCCTTCCGCCCAGCGGCCCGTGCTGGTCCCCTTCGCGCGGGCCGAAGCCACTCCTCGCGCAATCCGCCGCTCGCAGGGCAACCCTTTTTCCTGCCCCCCGCGTGGCCCCTCCCTCCTCCCCCTCCCAGGAGCGTCTGTGAAGCCGCAGACGGTGGGATCAACAGCTCCTATAGGCCTGTGGGTGGCCATGGGATCACAGGGGTTGCCGGCATGGCCCTCGTGCGTTCCCCGAGCCTCCTGCTCCGTGGGGCTCGAGGTGGGGGCCTGCTGAGATGGGGCGGTCTTTTCTCCGGAGGGAAAAAACACACGGACACGATTAATCGTCGATTCGCCAGAAAATATGGGGAAATATGGGAATTCCTTTTATGTGTGTGCATTTAGTTGTGTGTCCCAGGGCCCCTTCATTCTCGCTTGCGCCACCCTCCCATCAGCCCCGCCGTGCAGATCGTAGTCGGGTGCGCACGCAGGGCTCCGCTCCGTCGGCAAGCGATCTCCGGGTGCAGCAATGACTGCATGGTGAGCCGAGCAGCAGCATCATGCTGGCAGGGAGTGTGGGAGGGGGAGGACCGCAGGGTACAGGCGAATCGGACCGAAGCACGGGCTGAGGAGCGTGTAGCGTCTCTGGGCGGAGGGAGAGGGAGGCGGGAGGCCAGATGCGGGAGGGAGAGAATCGGAGAAACACCGCGGACGCCAGACTCAGAGGGGTGTCAATGTTTGTTCTGGTAGGAGCATCAAGGCGCACGTGACCAAAAAACGTGGAGCATCGCGCGCGACGAATTTGAATTGCGACGGATTGTAAGTTCTTGTGCCCGCAAGACGAGGACCGTCGATGCAGGTGATCGCCTGCAGAGCGTGTTGCACCAATTTGGCACGACGTATGTGTACACACTGGGGGGACGTAACGTGATGTCTGCGCATGCGCACTACATCTGTTCACAGGTTCGTGCACGCAGGCAGGAAAGCATGCACGCATGCACACGGTTTGATTACTGCTTCCGTGTCTTTCGGAGGTTTGGGGGTGAGATCGAAGTGGAACGGAGAGCCCCCCAGTGGGACATCGGTGTCGGTTTCGATTTCGTGTCGCGAAGACATCGGGTTACCAAGGGGGGCCTTTGATTCTGCTTCGCGCTAACGTGTGTGGCCTTTGTGGCTCCCCTGTGGCGTCGAGGCGCACAAAGTGTCAAGTTCCTGGAAAGGCACGGGTTCGCGAAGAGCCCCCCGGAGCCTTGATGGTGGGTGTGGTACGGGCGGGGAGGGGATATCCTAAACCTAATCCTACTAACATCGGGGGTGGACAGAACCCCCAACAGTGACACGTCGATTAGTGAATTGTCCGTTTTCGGTTCTCGAGAGGGCGCCGTGGCCGTTATTTTCCAGGCTTGCGCCCGGCAGGTTTGGGCTTCAGGTCGTTTTCACTAAACCACGTTTTACTAAAGGGGGTCTGTCCATCCCTGATAACAGTAGACGGTTTCTTTATAGCATGCTCCTCCTTTAATGCTCGCAGCTCGCTGTTCCAGCTGCTGGACTCCCGATTCAAATTTGGAGAGTACCGAGAGTGTCACAGCGGCCCAGTGGAGTTTCTTGGACGTCGGGCAATCGGGACCCACAAAGCCATGTTCGACCAAGAGAAGTATATATCAGAAGAGGTGAAACAACTTCTTTGGCCCGTGGCCGACTAGCTTAGAAGGGCTCTCTGCTCGAGCACGCTGAATTTAGAGCGCTTCGCTCTCTTGTCGATAAATTCAATTGGGTCGGCCGTGAGACGAAACCGGAAGCAAATGCAGTGGCGAGCATCTTTGCCATACCGCCTCAAGGCGGCGACGTCTGTTGACGTCCCCTTGGCAAAGAAGCTGGTGCGGCACTTACGCTCGACGGCCACTAGAGGCCTGACAGTATGGAATTTCGGCCCCGAGCGTATGGCCTTCATTTCCTTTTCGGACGCCGGAGGCGTCGGAGCTTTCGATGACACGGACGATGATCGTGGCCTACCTGAGAATCCCACACAACGCGCGTAGATGGTCCTAGCTGCTAACAGTTACGTTTTGAGTGACCGCTTGGTCCGGGCACCTATCCTGGGGTTGGGAAGTTCTAAGCTTTAACGTAACGTACCGTCTGCACTAGCGGGTGAGACACAGGCACGCTCTGCTGCAGTAGCTGAAGTAACTGACCTGCATATCCTTTACCAGGACCTCGTTTACCCAGATGTGTGAGTGAAGAACCACCAGAGTTGAGGGTCGAGCGCATTCACGACGGTTCGTCGGGCCGACTTCCGCCTCGGTTCACGAGAGCGACACGTCTGCGTCATCGATGCCAAGAGCATGTGCGGCACCTTGATGAAAGGAGGGAATGTGGGGGTCGTGACAGACGCACTGCCGTAGACTGACCAATTGTATGCGAAGCCTTGGAATATGGTAAGGGCAGATTGCATTGGAGCCCTCATGGCCGGATGCAGGTCGAGTCCTTAGTGAAAGATGATATTACAATTGGCAGCGCGGCGTTGTTAGATCTTATGACGAGATCGACTCGCTCTGATCGACACAGGGGACGAGGTGGAGCGTCGTCGCAACCCTCCTGGTCTCAAGAGCCGGGCCCAGGTAGGTTCCCGGAAGCTGTTCGACAGTTCAGCGCTCACTCCTCGGCGGGAGTTTCCGTGCCAGGCCCAGGCTGGTGGCGTCGGTGGTGGTGGTGTGTCCTCTTCTCCATGCTCTCTCCCTCTCTCTCTCTATCTCTGTTTTGCCGGCCCTATCTGTCCCTCATTTCTAATGGTTCCGCTCTTGCCGTAATGCTTGCTCATGCTTCTTTGTTTGACTACCAGTGTTCTGGCCAGCAGCCGTTTCAGGGACGGACTGCGCGACGCCGTTGGCTAGGGGTCCCGGCGTCCAGGAGGGGCCTGCAAAACCTACAGCGAGCGGCTTGTATAAGGAACACTTTTCAAAAGTGGCATGGTCGTTCCTTAGGCTGGCGTGCGTTATTCATCGTTCTTTATGCGTAATGTATTAAATATCGTTCCTTATGTGTTTTCCTTGGGGAAAAAGCTTCGTTCCTTATTTGTCGTTCCTTAGGTCGGGCCGATGATTGTATGAGAAGGTCTTACCTGTGAAGCAGGCGAGCTTAGATTTGTGCAACAGTTCGCGGCTCATTATTCGGAGGTTGATAGGCCTCATACCGTGACACTTCGATTCGCGAATTGGCCGTTGTCGGTTCGCGAGAGGACGTCGCGGCCAGCAGTTTTGCGGGTCCAGATAAGTCGGTTTCGGTCTTAGGCCGTTTTCACCAAGGGGTGGTGTACTAAAGGGAGGTTTGTCCACCGAGTTATCACACCCTTTGATCGACGGAAAAAAACATTTAGCGCGCCTGCTGTTGCCACACCCGCCGCCTTCCGGGAAGGCCTGCCCCCTCCCATTCTTGGGAACCCCCAAGCCGGGTGGTGAGATACCAGGTGGTGACCTGGAATCCCCAAAAAGGTCACCGCTGGGTTTGGGGACGCGGGGTCACCACCGGGTTTTGTGACTCCTGGACCCACCAGTGTCCGGGACATCCTCGGAAAACCGCACGAGTCCCCAGACCGGGTGGTGACACCAAGTCGCCCGAGACTCACCGCCAGGTGTTGTCACCACCACGTTTGGGGACTACCAAATGCAGATGTGAGCGTTTCAGCGATTGCATGGGCCTTGCGAGCCCAGACCACAAATTTGCTCGGATTCCTGAACGCTCTTGGGCTCTCGCGGCGCTTCTCCTGGGCCTCCAGCAAGCTACACAAGCCCTAACCAACTCCAACGTTCTCCCAGAGCCTGTCACGAAACGCGCAAAAAAAATGAGGAACCTTCGGTTGCCCCAAAAAGGATCGCCCTAGGGGTCGCTTTGGGGCGGGGGTCGCTTCGGAGACGCAAGGCCGCTTTGGAGACGCAGGGCGCGGGAGTGCCCTCCCATTCTCTCTCGTGTGCGAAACGCATGTGTCTGCGGCCTCGCGGGCATGGGCCCCGGAGCCGCGACCCCCCGCAGATGCGGTGCGTTTGCTCGCGGATGCCCCGCGCGGAGCCCAGACCCCCTCGAGCAATGAAAAAATCATGACGGGGGGGTTTTCCTAATTTTCGGACTCCGGGGGCCCTCACCCGGCCTCGGGAGCATCAAAAAACGATTCAGGATGAAAAACCGGTCATGGGGAAAGGGTCTGGACCTTTGGGGGTCGACGTAATGAAAAGTCATGACGTCGGGGGTCTGGGAACGTATCAGTGCGATCGCGTGCCCGCGGGGTCGCGCCCCCGAGTCCAGACCGCGAGGGCGTCGATGCGGATTCGTTCGCCGCTGGTGGCTCGCCTAGTGCTCCCGGAAAGTTTAACCGTGCTATTCGGCACCTAGCCCACGAGCATTCGACACCTAGGATACTTGGCTTACTCTTCCCATCGTTAAGCTAAAAAGGCCAATGAAGCGACTGAGCAAACCTATTAATCGCGTTCTCATCATTTTTTTAGGTTCCCTCAAAACAAATCGATGAGGCAGTTCAAAGTAACCCGCTTATCACATATACAGTTTAGCCCCAGCGCGCCCCCACGCGCCGCGCAACTCAATGTTCCAGCGCGAAGGTGGGCACCAGTTCCTCTTCGTCGCAGGTGGCAAACCCGCTGGAAATTAGAGCCATTGCAAATCCTGCTCCGCGTTGTCGCATCGCCTCTCGCCTCGCGTTGACATCCAGCTCCAAAATCAACTTGCCCCTGTATTCAGGGCTAAGTTTCCGCCGGGCTTGTCCCGCGGCCCTCGAGGACATGCGCTGATGCGTGCTCCAGTGCGTAAACGTCCAAAGTTTTAAACACGCCCCAAGCGTCGCGCCATCGCATCGTGCTTCGTCGCAGTCGCTGAACTCGACGAGGGCCGAAACCACACATGCCATCCAGCCCAGAGGTCCCATGGCAGCGGGATGCAGGATGGCCAGAGTTTCTCGAGGCGGCGCTCTGGCTGCCGCCGCCGTTTCTCCCCAGCGCGCGAGGCGCGAAGATTAGCCCTCGCCTCTCCAGCGCGAGGCGAGGGCTAATTTAGCTCTCGCCTCTCCAGCACGAGAACCTCGAGGCGCCCGAGGATTAGCCCTCGCCTCTTCAGCACGAAAGCCTCGAGGATTAGCCCTCGCCTCTCCAGCGCGAGAACCTCGAGGCGTCCGAGGATTAGCCCTCGCC
>CAUYUJ010014316.1:310201-376619 GCA_963575745.1 Prorocentrum cordatum
ATACGCAGCGCGCGAATGGGAAGACAAATAGAAGCTGGCGGGCACAGTGGTTTTTTTCTACAGCGTCAAGAAGAACAAGAGGTGGAGGAGGAATCGACGAGCACAAGGCCCCCAGTCCCCGCGCGCTGACACAACACAGCGTTGGCTTCAGTAGCGGTAACAGTCCAAACAGCAGCAGCAATAATAGGAGCAGCAATGGCAGTAACAGTAGCAGCTGTAAACAGAGAAGAAATAGCAGTAGCAGCATCAGCAGTGGGACTCGGACGCGCGTGGTTTTTGTTTGTGTTTCGGTCGCGTTGTGGTTGTTGGCGCGTGGCTTTAGTCAGCGTTTGTTTTAACTGAACCTGGACCTTCGCGTTTTTTTTTGCTGCTACAACAACAACTACTACTATTATTATTACTATCACTACTGCCACTACGACTACCTTTCTTACTACTACTACTACTACTACTACTACTACTACTACTACTACTACTACTACTACTACGACTACTGCTCTTACTACTACTGCTACTACTACAACAACAACTACTACTACTACTACTACTACTACTACGACTACTACTGCTACTACTACTACTACTACTACTACTGCAACTACTGCCTAACCTGTACCACTGCACATATTCGAGAGACATTTTGTTAATTAAAAATTCACTCGTCTTTTTTACAGCAACATGTATGTCTACTACTATTACTGACATGTGTAATTCACAACAACAACAGCAGCACCACACACTTACTGTGGTCTCTACTTTTATCACCACTATTATCATTGTCCTATGCTTACTACTTTTATTACTACTACTGCTACTATGACTATGATCTTCTTTATTATTATTATTATTATTACAAATGACAACAACTACTACTACTTTTATTACTGCTATTGCTACTGCTTTTACTACAACTACAACTACAACTACAACTACAACAACAATGTACTACTACTGCCACCACCACTACTGCTACTACTACTGCTACTGCTGCTGCTGCTGCTGTTACTGCTACTCTTACTCTTACTCTTACTACGTCGACTACTACTACTACTACTGCTGTTGCTACTACTACTACTTCTTCTTCTACTGTTGCTGCTGCTGCTGGCTGCTTCTGCTGCCTATGTTGCCTGCGGCTTCTGCGGTTGCAGCTTCTTCTGTTGACTCCCCTGCTGCCTGGGCCCTTCTCATCATCGCCCCCCCCTCCCCCTGCGAGCCTTAGCGCCAACGACGCGCGGCGGCGTCCGCGCCCTGGCGCGCGCAGCCCTAGCCACTGCCTGTGGAGCCACACTTAGCCCGCCATCATTCTTCCTCCTGCTGCTGCCCCCCGGGGAGTTAATGATGAGAGGAACTAAGGGGGGATGGGTGAACTTAAAGTATCCCATGCTACCGGTGGTGGCTCCAGCCGCAGCTGCCGCCGCGAGGAAGAGGGGGCTGCCGCTGCGGGGGGGGGCTGCCAGCAGGCAGGGCACTGGCAGGGGGCGGCCATGAAGGCGGGCGAGGGCCGCCTGCGGCCTTCAACTTGGAGGCAGGCTGGGCCTTAGCGGGAATTGGCTGGCCCTTGGGCTCAGCTGCAGCAGGCTGCTCCGGGGGCGCCTGGGTCTCCTATTGGGCAATTCCAAATGCATTTTTTCACTCCCAGATCGCCGGAAAAATGGCACTTGAAATCGCTGCCGCTACTTGCTTTGCACGGCCCAGGAACCAAGACAAATCCTTGGCGTCACCACCCGCGAGACAAATCAGCCCAAGTGAGAATCTATCAGTTTTTTCGGCTTCTCACAATAAACAAAATAAGTTGCGTAGCAGTTTGCAGGAATCAAAGGTAACCTCCAGCATGTTCAAAATTGGCACTGGTTGACTTCAGAGGCAGCGTTGCAGTAATAACCCCCTTGTCCCTGTAATTCTAGCAGCCTTGGGGCTAATCCTGCGCCGCCTCTGGCTGCGCGGCTTCAGCAGCAGCCCCAGCAGGGCGGCCAGTGCTGGCCGCGCTGGCCGCGCGCGGCGGCGCCGTCGCCGGGGGGCCAATATCCTGGGTGGGCGTCGATTCACAAATTCGCCAGTTCCCGCCGTGAAAAAAAACAAAAAAAACAAGCAGAGCAGGCAAGTGGAAGGGGAAGAAAGCCAGAAACAAATAATAATAAACATGCAGAGAAATGTGTGCATACGTGTATCTACAATTTAAGAATAGATAGTCGTTCGCTTGTCGCTCCTGGCGACGGCGTTTCTTTCTTTTCTTTTCTTGTTTTTTTTTTTCGGGGGGGGGGGGGGCAGTGCGCCCTGGTTGTAAGCAACGCATATTGCTCCTACTCCTTAGCCTCCTCCTCTTCCCCCCCTGGGGGGCGGCGCCTCCTCCTCCTCCTCCTCCTCCTCCTCCTCCTCCTCTTCCTCCTCCTCGTCATTCGAATCGCATTAGCTAACAGGCCGCTACTTTTTCATTCAGTTGCGCAGCGAATAACAACCTTTGCCGCCTTGCTAGTTTGCCGCGCCATTAGCCCCGGGAAAATTTGGCAATCGACTACGAGCTTGCACCGCCGCCTGCGCCCTTAGCCCCGCTCAAAGCCCCATCCGCCGCTGCTGCCTCCTCCGCCGCTGCAGCAGGTCCAGGGGCCGCGCCGCCTGCTGCCTCTTCTTGCTCGTCAGCGGCAGGCGCAGCGCCATCAGAAGAAGGCGGCGGCGGCAGCTCAGCGCCGCTCGCGCAACCATTAGCCCCTTCATCTTCGTTCCACGAACCCGGCGCAGGGGGGGGCTGCTTCATCGCGTCGTCGAACCAAGCGTCCCGTTGTGACTTCTTGACCATTCTCAAGTCAGCCATGGTTAGGTCTGCAGCCTTGCCATTGCTTGCCCTGCCAGCGTCGCTGAACTTCATGGCCAGGATCACCGCGTTGTGGTCATAGGATTTCTTGTGCCATTTCTCATTAGCCCTCTCGGTCATTCCCTTCCACTTCTCAAGCGCCTTCCCTGCAGGTAGGTTCTCCTCGTGGCGGCCGTGCTTGCAGTTATACTGGTGACCATCGCGCATCCAATCGAGGACGGTGCCTGTTAGCTGGAATGGCGGAGCCGCGCGCTGCTCGCGCCGCTGTGCGCGCGTCTCCTTCAAGCTCAAACCTGCCATCAATTTGTCGGCGAAGAATATGTGCATGTTTCTCGCTGCTCCGTCAGCATCATTAGCCCCGCCAGGGGATTTAGCGCCCCTGCAGATCACGTCGGCGCTCTGCCACATCAGGCCGCTGATTATTGGCGACGCCCTGGCAGCAGCAGCTGGCCGCCTCATCGCAGCACCCTCGTCAGCAGATTCTCCTTTGTCAGAAGACTCCTCGGCCTCAGCAGCCCCCCCCTCGACCTCCTCTTTTCCAATGGCCGCGTCGCCCTCTGCAGTAGCAGCAGCAGGCTTCTGGATCGCAGCTGCAGGCCTCTTGCGCACTTCTTCTCCCTCCTCGAAGTTTCCACTGGGCCGCTTGCGCACCGGCGGCGTCTCCTCCTGCGCAGATGCTGCAGCAGCTGCAGGCCTCCTCTTGCCAACCAGGGCTGCTGCTGCCTGCTTCCTCAGATCTTGGCGTAGCAGCGGCCTGCGGTCCCGCCAGTCCAGCGGGGGCGCGGCGCCGCTCTTCTGCGCCGAGGCCGCCGCCAGCGTTAGCCCCATTTGAATTCCCCCTGCCAGCGGCGCGACTGGCAACGATGACGATGGCGGCGGTGCTGCCTCCAGCTGAGCAGCCCCCCTGCGAGGTTTTGGGAGTTTGACGCGAAAACCGCCTTCAGAGGAGGACGTCGAGTCTTCCTTCGGCATCGCAGCGAATTGAGATGAATGAGGCTGTTTGCTAGTGATAGCTTGAGCCTCTGAGGCCGCAGAAGCAGCTGCACGTTGAAGCCTGACTCTGTTTATTCTCTCTCTCTCTCTCTCTCTCTTTCTCTCTTTCTCTCTTTCTCTCTTTCTCTCTCTCTCTCTCTCTCTCTCTCTCTCTCTCCCTCTCTGTCTGTTTCTTTCTTTATTTCCTCAACTCTCTCTCTCTCTCTCTCTCTCTCTCTCTCTCTCTCTCTCTATATATATATATCCCTCTCTCTCCCTCGTCGCTCTCGCTTTGATTGTATGACAAGTTGGCTCTGCTTTGTTTGTTTTTCTATGCGTCTCGGATTAGCCCTGGTTAGTCCTGCTATATACTACCAGCCTCGCGCGGAACGCATCAGGCCCGCAGGCTGCAATGCCATGTTTGAGCCCCGGTTTAAATTTATCCTGCAACCTAACTCGCGAAAGTAAAACTGCAAGTTGCCAGGCTTTCCCATGTTAAACGTATGGGAGCAATAGAAAAGGCCCATGCGACGCGCGCCCAAGGCCTGGAGGAATTGCCAAGATATGTTTTTTTTCCCCCCCGATGTTATGCTCGTCCGCGGCGCAGGCCTCCTCTGTCGTGGCGTCGCGCGTGACGCCGCGACAGAGGAGGCCGCGAACCTCTTTCGAGCCTCCTGAGACGCCGCGGGGCCTATTCTATCGCGGCGCCACGCGTGACGATGCCACAAAGGAGGCTATTTTTGTAGCCTCCCGAGAGGCTGCAGGGCCTCTTCTGTCGCGGCGTCACGCGCGACGCCATGACAGAAGATGCGACGAAACTTTTACCCAGCCTTCTACCCAGATGGAAATGTACACTGAGAAAATATGGCTCTATTCCTCGAAGACTGATCGCCGAATTAGCCCTATGATCACTCACGCAATGCGCGTGAGCTTGTTTTTGTAGATCCGGGTGTCCTGCTTCAGGAAAAGGTGGACATCCCCAGGGCGCATCATGTTTTGCTGCTGGTGGTGCCTCCAGCTCCCTCCTGGCCTCCTCCTCCTCTTCCTCTTCCTCCTCCTTCCTCCTCCTCCTGGCCCCCACCTCCGCCCCCTAAGAAAATGTGATCATCATGTAAAATTCCATCAGGTCACTCATTATCCACCATCACAGTCCCACGCTCGCTCGTGGAGATCGCGCCGTAGGTGGCAGCCACAGCCCAGTTCTTATCGGCTTTAGCGCATGGCAGAAACTTGCACGGCGACTCCTCCTTGACTGTGTACCTGGCGTTTAGCCCCGCGCTGTTGTCGTCCGACCTGGTCACCGCGTGGTTCACCAAGTTGTGCTCTGTCACAGCGTGCGCTTTCTCCAGGTACTCCAAGAATTCACAGAATTTCTGCGGAGCGTGCGTGAACGCGGCGTCCGAGAATGGCGGCTTGCCGAAGAAGCGGAACACCGCGTTAGCCCCGACTGTGAAAGGGGCGAGGCAAGCCCCGCGCTTCTCCTCCGCTGACTTGAGCTCCTTGTCCACCAGCCACTTGCCCGCGCCCCGCGCATACGGAGGGGTGTCTTTCTTGGCAATCATATCCGTCTCCGTGTAGAGGTAGAGGGCGTCCGACGTCTTAGCCGCCATCAAGCCAGCCTGAAGAGTGTTGAGCCCCTGCTTTAAGTTAGCCCCAGTCTTCCTCGAGAGCTCCTCCAAGGTCTCAGGGTCCTCTGGGGCCAACTTCGGCAAAGTGACTGCGTCTTCGCCATCTGCGGGACTGTCAGCGGCGTGCTTGTCAGTCTCCACCCAAAAGTTGCCTGTCGGGTTGTAGCGGGCGTTCCAGTGCTCCAACCACTTGTTAGCCTGCACCTTCACCTAAACAGAAACACATAAGGAATGCGAAGGAGCCCCAACGATTTGTTATTCTTCCACGGCGACACTGGACTATGGATATGGCGTGGGGCTCCTTAGCGATGGGGCTCATCATAGGGCTGGAATTGCATGGGGCGTAGGCTTAATGACCAGGGGTGGTACTAGTGGCCACAAGACTGGGCTATGATACGCATGGCAAGGGGTTTACGCCAGCGCGCGCCCACCACCCAGGCATGGAAATTGAATTCGCACAGAAGCGCCATGCGAACCCAATGGGACATATTAGATGCATTTGTTTGTGTGATAGGTTTTCGTGTACCGGTCACCTCTGGGTGGCCTGCGACGGGGAGCCATTCCTTTTCACGGATCTGCAATTGCATTGTACTTACAATTGGCATGGATAACTTGAAGAGCGAAAGGTCCAAGGGACCAGGGGCGCTCGCCTGCGCGTGCAAAGGCGGAAGTGGATCATGCCCAGTCACCCGAAACCGACCTTTCTTGATGAGATTTGTCACGAAATTCGTAAGGGTCTTGTCAAAGTAAATGGTGTTGTTACGAATTAATGATGCAGAACCCAAGCATAGCAACATACTGCAGGAAGACTTAAGCACTATGAAGTGCTCCGGCGGCTCTGCCATCACCTGCAGAGGCGTGAGCGCAAAAGTGCCATCATAGGCGACCTCCTCGCGGAAATGCACCATGTCCTTAGCCCGTAGCCCCAGCCCAGAAGGAAGAGCCACAACGAGCTGTGAATACATGCCCTGGCCGCTGCAAAGCTGCTTGCCCATTTTCTCAGTTGAAGTGTCTGGGAAGCTATAGCCCTGAATTGGGGGGTTGGTGGGGCACGCGTACGACGCCCTGGGAGTTGGCTTGCAGAGGTCCCCTGTCGTCTCATTGCGGTACAAGTGCGATTTGCTAAACCGACATGCGAAGTCCATATTCTTCCTGTCCGCGCTGAAGCACAACGCGCCCTCGATCCGCATGGGGCCGCCAGCCCAACCACCTGACGCGCGCTTCTCAAAGCAAAGCGTGAAAGTGTTCACCTCGAGGTTCAAGTCTGGGTCATCAGTTAGGCCCTTCACCAATTTCTGAATCATGTAGCGGGGCGCATGGCGCTCTTGAGTAGCCCCATAGCCCCGCAAGAAACCAAGGGCAACATGAACCGAGTTCTCTGCGTCGTGGTGCACCATGTTCTTAATGTGGCGTGGGAGGGTTGCAAGCAGATCCTCAGCGATAGCACCGCAATAGGTTCCATTGAGCATGTAGACCTTCAGGGCGGCGCCAGTGGATCCGTAGTCGTCTTCTGCGCTGCGATGTGCTGCGCGAACTTTGTTGTCTCCCTTCTCGATGTTAACGGCCTCCTGCGCTAGAAACGCCTGGTCAAACATCTGCGAGATAGCCATGCGCATGTTCTCGTTGTTGGTGCGGTTCCACTGATATTGCGCTACCGCAGAGCTGCTCTCAAAACCTTTGACTGTATTAGCCCAAGTCGAACATGTACACTCCCCCCTGGCAATCTGGGCCATGAGTTTCTTGTAGTTCAGAACTGCTTCCTCCTTTGCAAGGGGGTCGTCGGCGCCGTCGGCCTGGGATTCCTCAGGGGCATCAGAATGCCCACGGCGAAGCTCCCTGGCGCGGGCGCCTGCCCCAGAGGCCAGGCCACTGAGGATGGGAATCTTCGCGAAGGCAGCGCAGTCACCAGGCGAGCATTTGCGAACATGTTCTTCGATGAACTGGTCGATAGCCCCCCGGAGGAGACGCTGCTTCGTCTGCTCGCACGCACTCGGGCCCAGGAAGGACCTGTGGCTGATGGTTGCGGGGCCTCCTCTCTGTCGCGGCGTCACGCATGGCGCCGAGACAGAGAAGAGGCCCCTCTCTGTTGCAGCGTCACGCGTGACGCCGCGACAGAGAGGAGGCCCCGCAGCCTCTCCTCCTCCTCCTCTTCCTCCTCCTCCCCCTACTCCCCCCCCCCCTCCGCCTCCCCATCGAGCGCCGAAGCGCAGAGAAATTTTAAATCCAAAATGTCCCAGGAACTAGAACTGAATAACGCATCCAATTGAAGCACACAACAACCACATTTGGATGACCGAGAAATTCAGGGACCCTCTTAAATTTCCGCCCCATGCAGGTCACCCCCCCTCCTCATGTCTCCGTCCAGGGGGCGAGTCAAACAGTTTTATCAGTGGCCCATGACTTTAGCCCTGAATCATTGCATGCCCACCAGTGGCAGAGCGCCATGGACACCTTCGTCTGCTGTCCCGTATCGCGCAGTTCCTTGCAACATTGGCGGAGGTTCACCTGGCCCTTCTTGCGAGTGTTGCGAATGATGGCGTATTTCGCTAGGAAATACTCACGGGAGCGGTGCAGCCACAAGGTAAACCCTGGCAAGCTGAGGGTCAGCGCCGACTTCCACTCCATATCGTCCACGCCCTGTGGCAGCTCGCTGGCCATGCTGCTGCCAAGCTCAACTGTAGTACTGCCACTGGGGCCAGTCAGCATGTCCAGCGCGATTGGGGACTCAGCCACCTTGACAGTGTTCCAGCAAGACCGGACAAGTCCACGAGCCTCCGCACCACAGCGGCTCAGGGTGTGTGCCGCAGCGCGTTCTTGGGCCGAGATGTTTAGCCCCGTCGCCACCTGGCTGTCGTTGTAATGATTGACCCGATCCATCCACTCCACGTCCGTTAGCACCAAATTCGCATTTGTCGCCTTCAACTCCGCTGCGATGGGGCCCAACATGTCGAGCAGCAAGTCTGGGTCCAACCGCTGCGTCAAGCCCCGGCCATGCTTCGCTGCGATGGCAGCGAATAGCCCCGACGAGCTGCGCTGATTGTCCCAAGATGCATGGATCACGGCGAACGCGTGTAGCACCGGCCGGATGACGTCCACCTCCGCCGCCGTAAGCCACCCCTTTGCTGTTGGCACAGCCACCATGAAACAGGCCAGGGCGCGAGCCATCCCAAGCTTCGTGCGGACGGTGTTCTCCTTGAGATTAGCGCCAGGCGTCTGCTCTGCATCAGAGAACACATGGACCTTCTCTGATGCGGTTTTAGCGCCATCTGGGAAAAGGGGCGTCATCCGCTCCATGACGTCTGTCATCCTTGTGGGAATCCCAAATCCGCCCCCTCGATCCCCCCCTCCCCACGGGTTTCTGCAATGGAAGTTCAGGGCAATATTGGGGGAATCATTCCCCTCGTCCTTCCTTATCTCGGACATGTGCAAAACTACATTTGGGCGAGTGGATTACCTTCTTGCGCGGATCCCCAAATTCCAAACTTACTTTTTGCGACGTCGTCTTACGTGTTGGTTCGCCCACCATTCGAGGGGGCCGATCGCGCCTGTCGGATTTGCCGGGGCCTCGACGTCGCTTGCCAATGTCAGTGTTGAATCGAGACTCGCGCCTCACGAATGGATTCGACGATGAGCGCAAGGTGAGTCTTTCAGCTGCGGGGAGGCGCGGGCGCTTGCCGCCGCGCAGGGGCCTGGGGCAATTGGGAAACGCCCAGGGGAATGGAGGGCGACAGGTAGAGGAAGAACGGGGGAGGGGGAGGGCAAAGCAGCGGGTGGGAATGGGGAACATAGTGACCAGGCGAGATGCTCTGATAGGGGGAGCGATGTGGGCGGAGGCCGCAGTTGGAATTCCTTCGGATGGCCATGGGACGTTCAAACACCTCCGCCCGGAGGCCGGCAGGGGTTTCAGCGGCCCTGGCCTTCCTGACTCTGCGTGCGGGGCGCGACGACGCACCCGACCTGTGCCCCGCCCCTTTCGCTAGGTGCCGGTCTGTGCGTGCTCGCCCCGCGCGAGACATCCAGCACGTTCAGAACTACACCTAGCCAGGCACTGGGTGTAGTTGTGTACGTGCTGGTTTCGCCAGAGACATCCACGCAAAACGGAGCACTTATAGAACTACACCTAGCCATCGGGGCGGGGTGCAGGTCGGGCGCCGCCACTCGCGCTCCCAATGTGTACCGCGCCCCGGCCGCTAAGTGCCGTTCTGTGCGTGTTTCCTTTTCGCGAAGCATCGGCCGCCCGCGCTGCCCATCGCCGAGGCCCCGCCCCCTGGGCCGCTCCCCGCCGACATCCCACATCCCCTGGTTCAGCGAAGCCAACCGCATGCCTGGGGGCCTCGACCTCGCGCAGCCCGCTTCCCTCCCCCGCCTGTGCCCCAGCGGCAAATCCGCGATCCGATCCTGCGCTTTCGAGTGATTCTTCGTGCTGGATTTCCCGTCCGAGGGTGAAACGCTTGTTCGCGTTGTGTTTTTTCGTGGTCGCCGCCGCGCCTCGCCGTGACACATGGTGATCGCTTC
Organism: Prorocentrum cordatum; assembly: GCA_963575745.1. Taxonomy (NCBI): domain Eukaryota; class Dinophyceae; order Prorocentrales; family Prorocentraceae; genus Prorocentrum; species Prorocentrum cordatum. The sequence continues at coordinate 320,126 of CAUYUJ010014316.1, forward strand.
CACGCTTGGCACGCAACGTCGTCGGCATGACCGTCGCTTTCCATCGTAGGTCGCGAGGCGGTGTCCGTCCACCCAGACCGACCGACGCGCCAAATCTCATAATGCTTGCCACCCCTGGTCCCCGCAACAAGGTGCAGTTTTGGCTGGGTGTAGTTTTAGATGTGTTCGATTATCATGATCGTCCTTGCATTCCTCGTTAAATTACTCGCCCTGCCCAGTCTCAGTCCTGGACATCCCCTTCACGGTGAGTTTGGGGCCCATGTGGAACTGAGCGAGGTGGAACATCAGACCATCGGCTGGGCCATCAGGAACCTCCCCGTTTAGCCCCTGACGGGGCATGCCGACGACGTTGTATATCTTCTTGTTCAAGTCCTCCATGAGAGCCGTCGTGTTGTACGTCTTCATGAACCAGTTTGCAACGTGTATTTGCGACGACAGCGCAGCCGGGTCGATGCGGAGCCTGTCTGTCCAGATCTCCTCCAGCTTGGTGACGACCTTCTTCATCTCCTTGGAAACGAGCACCATTATGGCTGGCAGTGTGGCGCGAAACGGGTTTGATTGTTTGGTGCTTGCGCGTAGCTTGGGCGCAGCTTGGGCACAGAGTCTACACAGAGAGCAATGCCACGCAAGGAAGCAAGGATCATGAGACAATGCGATCACTACCGCGACAACTAACGGCCTCCAGCCCCCCTCCTCACCCGAACCACAACACACAAAGCGAAACTGACTGGTCCCAAGGAGAACTGCAAGAACTTTGATTTTTCAAGGTTGCACACTATAGAGAGGGGGTCAGGCCGGGATTGCCAGTGGAGCAGCCCGCCACCGCTTGAGGCCACCGCGCCGCCTCGCGTAGAAGACGCAGAGGCGGCCGCCCTGCGAAGCTGCCAGTTCGGCGCGGCAGCAGCTACTGCAGCAGCAGCAGGCGCAGCTGCAGCTGCTGTTGTTCCTTGCCGGCAGCCCCAACAACTTGACGAAGATGCTGCGCCAGTCTGGCCGTCGGCCTTCGCTGCGCCCAGCGCGCAGCTCCGATTCGGCCAATCTATGCTAAACTTCGTCTTCTTGGCCTGCCTGCATAGCCCCTGCAGCGATAACATATTGTCCGGCGCCCGCAAACTCTGCGGCTGCGCAGGAGGACGAGGAACAACAGCCGGCGCCAATAATGCATCCTGCCAGGCAGACACGATTGCGCGGCCAAGCCGGGGTGTGTATGTCTGGGAACTCTTGAGTTCTTTTGTTCCGCTCCAACGGCCAACTGTTTCTTTCTTCGTGAGCGGAACATGCGCCGGCTTCCTTCCTGTTTTAGCGCCACAATTGCATTTCAATTCCAAGGGCGTCGTTCAGGAAGCTTGACCCATGGGTCCAGTGGAATATATACGGAAAGGCTTGAAATATCGCAGCCCCTTGCGTTTTGTAGAGAACCGGCAATGATGAAACACGCCACAATGCGCTGCATTGTGCGCGGAAAGGTCCGCCTGCCCTTGCGCGGCGTATGGATGGGCGCGTGAGTAAGGAGCGTAATGATTATGGTCCTGGGGTCTCCCTCCTCCTGCTCCTCCCCCTAATTTTCGGACACTGCACCCGCCTACCGTGCGGCAGCAGAAGCCCAGCTTCCTAGATAGTCCCATGCAGGAATCACGCACGGCTGCTTCCACATGAAAGAATTCAACGGGTTCTCCCAGAATGCATGGATGTCGCGTTCAAATGCGATGAGAAAAAAACGCAGCAACCAGCGCCATGTGGTTCCCATCCCGCACTGGTGCGTAAGTGCAGTCGCGTTCAGGGGCCTTATTAGTGCGACGCGTCAGCACAGAATTTGCAAATGTAAATGACGAGTTCACTGGTGCCATGATCAGGAGGCCGCCGACTTTTAGCCGCATGATCAGCCTTGCTGCTGCCCAGAACCCTGTCTCGGATGTCAGGCCCTGGCCAAGCCCATCCTCTTTTTCCACGGTCTCGCACTTTAGCCCCTTTCCGCGAGCAGCACTCGTTGCAGCCTTTCTGCCTGCCCATGCTTCCACCACGTCCAAATCTCGCGTGCAGAATGAATTCTGGACGTCGCCAACTGCAGCCCCGAAAACGCGCAAATCTGCTTGCCTCATGCAGCAGCGGCTGACAGCAAAAGGCGCCAGGCTTGAGCAAAATGAAAACAGAAGCAGTCCGGCAGGCAGGCCCCAGGGGAGGAGGCGGCGAGGAGGGGCTAAACTGAAAGTTTTCCTCAGGAGGGATCGCGCTTGGGACCAAGAACCGGAAGTCCCCCCAAAAGGGCAAGAACCGGAAGTTCTCCAGATAGCAAGAACCGGAAGTCGCCCCCCAAAAGGGCAAGAACCGGAAGTTCTCCAGATAGCAAGAACCGGAAGTCGCCCCAAAAAGAGCAAGAACCGGAAGTTGCTGCCGGAGCAACCACTGCAACCTCGGAGGTTGCAGTGGTTGCTCCGCTCCCAAAACGCACGTCGGCGCCCAGCAGCCGACGTGGCGGCGAAGTTTTACCCCGAGTGTCGCAGATGCTGTAGCAAACGTTAAGGATAAGTTTCTCAACATACGCCACAGTGACTTCCAGTTCCCCCCCCCCCCCACACCCCCCGGGGGGGGGGAACTGCAACCTCGGAGGTTGCAGTGCTTGCTGGGGTAGAGCTTTCGAGGATGCCCAAAGTTCCAAGGCTTCCCCTCCCGGGGGGGGGGGGGGGGGCCGGAACTTCGGCCATCCTCGCGGGGTCCGCCCCTTCGAGCACTGCGACCTCGGAGGCTGCAGTTCTTGCCCCCCCCCCCGGGGGGGGGGAAGAACCGGAAGTTACTGTTGATTATTGATATCATGGCGGTGGTGGTGGTAGGTGGGGCACAAGGGGGGAAGAACCGGAAGTCACTGATGATCATTGATATCATGGTGATGGTGGTGGTAGGTGGAACGCGAACTGGATTATGTTGGAAGATGATGTTGGAAGATGATGTAGGAAGATAATGGGAGATGATGTCGGGTGAGCGATGCAAAGAAAGCGACATATGATATGGCGAGGAGATACATGATAAAGGACGTAGGAGGATGCAATGGGAAGATGATGGTGGCAAGTTCAGTTGCGAAAGACATAACGAAGGCAGGGCGCGATAATCGATAAATAATGGTGGCGTTGGATGTTCAACGACGCAAGACACAGGATATGGATGGTAACGGACGTTGCTTTGGAATGGGGGAAACAAACCAAAATGCATCAGCCGCCGCTGCCACCAAAGAGAATAACGTCGGATGTGCCATGCGATCTAAGATCGAGAAAGTCTGGGGGGGAGGCCAGGCGCCGTTCCGCGGTTTATGACGCATGACGAACAGCGCTGCTAACGCAGAAGCTGGGAAACATTTTCCATGCAAGGGGCAGGTGGCAGTGAAATTGCAGGACCTCAGGCGCAACGGACTTGGTTCAGCGAGGGGCTAAGGAAAAGGAAAAATACAAGTGTCTGAGGGCGGCGCTGCTAACGAGACATACAGGTAGGGGGGGGGGCACGCCGCAACTTGGTATAGGGCAAGGGAAAAGTGTTCATTTTGATTGATGACAAGCCACGCTGCTGATTATCAAATGATTGCGCCCCTTGTTGCAGCGTCGCGCCTGGTGGCCGCCAGAGGCCATGGCATATATCCAGTAATCCCCCTCTCTCCGTCACCTTTTTTCCATTGCGTCGCAATCTCGTTAGCCCCCATTGCTGCTGCCACGATGATGGCGGTCCTCTTTGAAACGGACCATGAGGCGCCATGCAGAGTGTGGCAGATGAGGGAAATGCTCATTGCCAGTCTGTTGAATACCCTGCCCGACGCACCGAGACGACGCCAAGAAAACAGAACGCGGCGGCATGCAGCGGTGGCTGCCTTGCACCAGACCTGGTGTAATTTTCCGCTGTAGCAGGGAGATAATATTGCAATGAACGATTTCCTGGTTTACGCAATTCCTCCGCCATGCCCCTCAAGTCTGAACGTCTTTTCTCGTGTGGACATCCGCGCGTTTCCTTCAAGCTTGACGGCCCATCTCGGGGGAGGACGAGCCCAGCCTTGGCCCCGGGGAGCACCAGGAGCGGGGGCTGGTGCAACTTAGTCTCGTGCATACATACTTTCGTACGGCAAAATGCATCGCTAGCTCCTGGTGCGTCAGGTGATCTTCTCGAAGCCATTGTAAGCATGGCTTTTTCCTCAGGGAATAAATGCTCCCTTCTCTTATAAGAAAAGCTACGCAACGGCGTCAGACTCTCTTGGTTGTTGGACCTCTGGGCAAAAGCATTGTACAACTCGCATCCACATGGCGAGATCCAAGTGTGGAAATTCCTCGTAGCGCCCAATTCTTCCACGCTGATGTCCATGCCACAAGCCCGGAAGTGTTCCGCCATGCCGTGGTGTATGATACGCGCCAGACAGGCAGGCGCATCCCAATGCCCAGCGCTGCGAAGCTTCTCGCAAATGATGCCAAATATCTGGTCCACATCTTCGTGGGTGTGCCCAACTGTTAGGAAATTCAAAGTGCATGTTAGAAATCGTTTAGTCTGAATGAGCAGCGCCAGAAATAATCCAGTCACGCTGTTTTTGGCTTGGCTTGTCGGGTTGTCAGATTGGATGACTAGATGTTCAGGCATGCTCAGGTTCTCGCGGGCGGCGCGCAAATACACCATGTCCAAAGTTCGCACAAGGACCTCCAGGAAGGCATCTTGCCCATGACTTTCTGTTTCGTCGGCTAAATCCGCCAGCCCTGCTCCATACAGGGGACTGATGCCTCGATAGACGCTATTGTAATGAACAGATAAGCAGTTCCTAGGTATCGCAGGTCCAGCAGCAGTGCGATGGCGAAGCCAAATGATAAAAATTAGCGCCCCATCCATGCGCGAGGGGCGCAGCGAGAGTCATCACAGGCCGTGCAAATCCTTTCCACACCTCAGGCTTTTCACCAATTTCCACCGGGGTATCGGCTGCTTTGATTTATCCATGCTATCAATTTTAATGACAAGAACAATGCCCTTCTGTCGACTCTCATGTCTTAAAGCCCAATATATGCATCTATCAGCGTATTGGTTTGCTAAGTGCACCCTCGAGCGTTCCGCCGCGATATATTTGTCTTTCAAGGAAATGTGGGTAGCCAACGCCTTTCTGCATTTCCAACAGAATGTGCACTTAGAATGTTCGTCAGTTCCCCGGAAACGTAGAAAGCCTTTCCACTTGCGATGCCAGGGCCTCCAAAAAGTCACCCAGGAAGGTCGGCGAGCCAGCGGCTCCAGCCATAGGGACACAGTCGCGAGAAACAACCAATATAGATCGTGTAGACGGCTGCATTGGAGCATCCGCGCAGGCGGGCGGGGGCCATTGCCCTGGACAAGCGGGTTACGAATGAAATGTGGCAGCATTGAGGCAACGTCGCGCTCGCAGAAAGCAATGTCCAAGGGCCTGTTATTATTGGTCCCACTTGCAGCAGTATTAGTCCCACTTGCAGCATCGGCAGCATCGGTGTCATTGCTACAATCCCTGAATTCATTCGGCGCCGGCTCCGCTGACGACATGTGAAGTTCAGCGACAAATCTGTCGCACAAGTTGCTCTGCGCTTCCTCCCTGGCGCTTGGCTTCTTTTGCATGCCTGGAAACGTCCTCCTCGTGTCCAGAGCCCCTGCAATTGCCTTCAGTAACCTGTGTTTCCCAATTCCAAGCAGCCGGTGGAACGCTTCAAAACATACGTCTTGGTCTCCCAGTGCCCATTGCGTGCGAGTTCTCGCTGCAGACTCAACAGCATCTGGCGACCCCAGAGCTGCGTCCCAAGGTTCATCATCGCCATCATCGCCAACCTGGTCAGCTTGAAGGCCCTCATGGCTACGCTCAGCGCCGCGGCGTTGCCAATCCACTGTCTTAGCGCCATGGAGATTTTGGTACATTGTCATCAACGAGTAATCCTGGGTTTCCTTCGAGGGGAGGCACCAAAACTCCATGCAAATTTGGCAGACGATCGTAGTGCTGAAGAGGTTAGCGCAACTCTGGGCGCAATTGCAACAGCCATTATTCAGGAGCGCCTGGATCCTTGTCCGGGAGGCGCCATTCTGGGCAGCCTTCCCCTCGAGCGCAGCAAGTTTCCCAGGCAGTTCAACAGGGGATGCAAGGCTGAGCGCGGCCGTGTCCAGATCCAGCCGGCGGCCAGCTCCAGCGCCGCTGCTGCCGCCGCCGTCGTCGCCAGGAAGGTCTGTGACCGTGGCGGTGGCGCCCCTGCGTTGCCAGTCGATCGGCGCTGCGGGACTGCTGCCATCGCAGGCCTCCTCCACCACCCCTCGCTGCCGCCAAGAACGCGGGACTGCTTTGGCAGCAGGCCCGCCTTTAGCCTTGCCCGCGCCTGCCTTATTAGCCCGACGATTCCCACCATCGCGAAACCGCCGCGAAAAGGAAAGCGGGCGCGACGGCGCGTGCTGGGCGCGCCGCGCCTGCCACGACATGTCGCAGACAGAAGACAGCCACAGAGGCCAGAGCGACAGACAGTTACGGAAGCCCTGGCGCCAAAACAGCTACGGAAGCCAGGGCGACAGACAGCGCGTTGCCTGCGAATCCCTCTGATATGTTTTCCTATATTTCTATGTTTTTTTTTTTTTTTTTTTTTTTTTTTTTTGTTTTTTTTCTCTCTCTCTCTCTCTCTCTCTCTGAGTCCCTCTCTCTGTATATATTTATGTTTTGTTTTTGTTTGTTTTCTCTCTCTCTCTCTCTCTTTCTTTCTTTTTCTCTCTCTCAGTCTCTCTCTCTCTCTCTCGCTCTATCTCGCGCTCTCCCTCTCTGTCTCCTATCATTTTATATTCCCCTATATCTTTTATACAGGTCTATGTCTCTCTCTCTATCTTCATTCAGTATCTATATATATCCTCTAATGGTGAATCTCTCTGTTCCTCTCTCTCTCTCTCTCTCTCTCTTTCTCTCTCTCTCTCTCTCTCTCTCTCTCTCTCTCTCTCTCTCTCTCTCTCTTCTCTCGCTCTCTCTTTGTTTTCGCTTGATTTTTTCCCCAAGCATCCGAACGTTCCCAACGCGCATATCCACCGCCGCTGCCTCGCACATTCGCCCTGCCGCCCAGCGGAGTTAGCCCTGCCCAGCACAATTAGCACCGCCGCCCAATGCAATTAGCCCCGCCCCAGCGCAACCCACTTGAAGCCCACGAGGTCGTCCTCGCGCCTCATGCGCGACATTGACCCCGCCGCCGCCTCACTGCCACTCTGAGTCCTCATCTGACTCCCCACAACCTTCCTCCGCGTCCAAGTTCAAGTCGTCGGAGATGCCAAGTTTGAAGCTCGTTGAAGCCCCTGGCGAGACCAACATACGTGTCTCTAGCATAGTCAAGCTCGGCCTTTTCAGGAATCTCGTCGGCTGCAATGAAGACGTTGAACAAAGATCTGAGAATTGCCAAGCTCGTGGCGAGCTCAAAGATGCCATCGTGGATGATGTTCGCGCTTGTGCAAATGGGAACCGAGGCCGACCATGATTCGCATGAGTAGCGCATGGAATCCACCCTGTTTTTAAGTTCGAAGAAAATGAGCTCACGCGCATCATCGCCAGCATCATCTTCCTCCGACAACATGGCAGGCCTGAGAATTAGCCCCACGCGCGCAGAGCGTGCAGACTTCACCGTGATGGCTATCAGGTTGCTGCTTACTATATGGCGGGCGTGCTCTGGGAGTTGGTGCCCCAATCCCCAAGGGAAATTCAGCCCTTGAAGCGGCATTTTATCTTCAGTTTGGAATCTAGTCTAGGGTTGTCGGATTGGGTGGGCGGGTGCGCAGGGCGCGGCATGGGGCCCAGGAGGCAGGCGCAGCGGGTGTTTCAGATATGCAATTTGTTTCGCATCAGGTGCAATCTTATATTGCATGCAGTGTTCCAGATATGCACACAGGCGTTTCAGATATGCAGATTGACGAGCACCACGTTTTATTCTCCTGCAGAATAGGCGCGCAATTGTTACTGAAGGAGAGAGCGTTTCGTTTCTTGTTTTCCTTCTCTCTTTCTTCGCAATCTCTCTATCCCTCTCTCTCTCTTTCTCTTAAGGGCTAAGTAAAAATTGGCTGCCACTCTTCCCCTCCTCCTGCCATTTGTCTTGATGGCCACGCGCGCGCGTGGCGCGCGTCGCGTCCATGTCCTCGCCAGCATTCATGATGCGTCGTGATTTTCGAGCCCCGCTTGGGTTCTGGCCCCCGGCTCCAGCCCCTCAGGCTTGATTCTGTAAGCATGCGCCTATTCATTGTCATTTATATCTAGATATGTACAGATACAGATATCGCGTGTAACAAGCATGTAACAAGCAAGCACGCAAAAAGGCAACAAGCAGAAGGGGGAAAGGAATGCAGGCAGCAACCATGCAAAAAAGGAGCAAACGTGCAAAAAAGGCAGCAAGCATAAGGTCACTAAGAACATGGATCAACAAACGTGGGGGGGAAGGGCCTCCGCTGGAGGCCAGGGGAGGGCCCCCGCTGAAGGCCGCGGCGCCCATGGAGGCCAAGGGCCTCCGCTGAGGCCCCACCCCCCCAAAACAACGACAGGATATCCCAGGTAGGATGCGAACTGTGAGGGTAATATTGTATCCCCAGTCCTCAGCGCGCTTAGCAGCGGCCTCAGTCTCCTTCTTAGCCCCGCACTCGCCGGCCATCTTCTTCATCTTGACATCGGCTTCAGGAGAGCATGGCGGCATCATTGGGGGCACAGGGCCTGGCGGCGGCATCATTGGGGGCATGCCTGGCGGCCGGCAGATCTGGCCGGGGAGGGGCGGGCGCCGCCCCCTCGGCCTCAGCAGCTGCGGAGGCTCTGTTGCTGCAGCTGATGTTGCTGCTCTAGCCTTCTTAGCTGGAGCTTCTTCTGCGGCCGCAGCTGCCTTGTCGGCTGGGCCGGCCATTGGCTGTGGTGCTTGTAGCGCACGGGGGCCAGCTGCAGATCCATGGGCGACTTCGTCAGGTGAGGTGGCAGCGTCGTCCGAGACGGCATCTGCCTTCCCTTCAGCTGGCACGGCAGCCGCCTTAGCCCCTTCAGCTGGGGGGGCCGCCACCTCTGCGTTAGTAGGTCCCGCAGCCGCTGCAGGGGCAGCCGCCTTAGCGGGGGCCGCCACCTCTGAAGGCCCCGCAGCCGCTGCAGGGGCAGCCGCCTTAGCCCCTTCAGCTGGGGGGCCGGCCGCTGCAGGGGCAGCGCTGCCTGCTGCTGCTGAAGCCCCAGCCTTTGGCGTAGCCCCAGGCTGAGCGGCCTCGGCATCATCATCTTGCGGCGGCTGCCGCGGCGGCGGCGCAGCAGGGGGGCGTGCGCCGCGGCGTGGCGGCGCTGCCGGGCACCTGCCGCCAGCTGACGCCGCCTCAGGCAAGGGGAACTCAGAAACTCAGGAAGAAAGGGGAGTAAGCATCAGGAACTCAGGAACTCCCAGGGGGAGTAAGCATCAGGAACTCAGAAAGAAAAGGGGAATTGAAGAATCAGGAAGTCAGGAGCACTGGAACTCAGGATTTAGGAATTCAGAGATCAGGAACTCAACAGAGAGGGGGTGCTGAGACTATTGGGAGGGAGACGACGAAAAAATTAGCCTGGCGAAGGACCCAACCATATGCAGTTGAGAGTACCGCAATTGTGAATATCTTCTTCGGTGGCGCTCCCTATGGGGCCACGAGCCGTATGAGGGGTGTGCCGAAATGCGTGGCAGTGTACACAACACGAACGAAGACGATAGGTCCGAATATGAAAGCTTGAGCGCGTGCGAGTCGGATCGCGAGCGAGTCTGATTATGAATGAATCTGCGCGCGATTGATTCTATTCGCATGAATGCGTGCATGGATACGCCCAGTGTAAATGTATGTATACGACTGTGAACAGTTTGGGTCTGCGTGACTCTCGGTACTCGTGACTCTGAGCGTCGCCTCTGCAGGGGGCTTCCCTGGGAACCCCGACGGCAGCGCCCGCGCGCCGCGACGCCCATGTCGGCACGCCACACACCTGGTGTGCGGGACGCATGCGGACGGCAGCACTGGGGCCTTCGGTGGAGCTCCCTGTGGGGCCACGAAACGTGTGAGGGGTGTGCCGAAATGGGTGTGCGGGACGCATGCGGACGGCAGCACTGGGGCCTTCGGTGGAGCTCCCTGTGGGGCCACGAAACGTGTGAGGGGTGTGCCGAAATGGGTGTGCGGGACGCATGCGGACGGCAGCCATGGGGCCTTCGGTGGAGCTCCCTGTGGGGCCACGAAACGTGTGAGGGGTGTGCCGAAATGGGTGTGCGGGACGCATGCGGACGGCAGCACTGGGGCCTTCGGTGGAGCTCCCTGTGGGGCCACGAAACGTGTGAGGGGTGTGCCGAAATGGGTGTGCGGGACGCATGCGGACGGCAGCACTGGGGCCTTCGGTGGAGCTCCCTGTGGGGCCACGAAACGTGTGAGGGGTGTGCCGAAATGGGTGTGCGGGACGCATGCGGACGGCAGCCATGGGGCCTTCGGTGGAGCTCCCTATGGGGCCACGAAACGTGTGAGGGGTGTGCCGAAATGGGTGTGCGGGACGCATGCGGACGGCAGCACTGGGGCCTTCGGTGGAGCTCCCTGTGGGGCCACGAAACGTGTGAGGGGTGTGCCGAAATGGGTGTGCGGGACGCATGCGGACGGCAGCCATGGGGCCTTCGGTGGAGCTCCCTATGGGGCCACGAAACGTGTGAGGGGTGTGCCGAAATGGGTGTGCGGGACGCATGCGGACGGCAGCACTGGGGCCTTCGGTGGAGCTCCCTGTGGGGCCACGAAACGTGTGAGGGGTGTGCCGAAATGGGTGTGCGGGACGCATGCGGACGGCAGCCATGGGGCCTTCGGTGGAGCTCCCTATGGGGCCACGAAACGTGTGAGGGGTGTGCCGAAATGGGTGTGCGGGACGCATGCGGACGGCAGCACTGGGGCCTTCGGTGGAGCTCCCTGTGGGGCCACGAAACGTGTGAGGGGTGTGCCGAAATGGGTGTGCGGGACGCATGCGGACGGCAGCCATGGGGCCTTCGGTGGAGCGGCCACGAACGTGTGAGGGGTGTGCCGAATGGGTGTGCGGGACGCATGCGGACGGCAGCACTGGGGCCTTCGGTGGAGCTCCCTGTGGGGCCACGAAACGTGTGAGGGGTGTGCCGAAATGGGTGTGCGGGACGCATGCGGACGGCAGCCATGGGGCCTTCGGTGGAGCTCCCTATGGGGCCACGAAACGTGTGAGGGGTGTGCCGAAATGGGTGTGCGGGACGCATGCGGGCACTGGGCCTTCGGTGGAGCTCCCTATGGGGCCACGAAACGTGTGAGGGGTGTGCCGAAATGGGTGTGCGGGACGCATGCGGGCGGCACACTGGGGCCTTCGGTGGAGCTCCCTATGGGGCCACGAAACGTGTGAGGGGTGTGCCGAAATGGGTGTGCGGGACGCATGCGGACGGCAGCCATGGGGCCTTCGGTGGAGCTCCCTGTGGGGCCACGAAACGTGTGAGGGGTGTGCCGAAATGGGTGTGCGGGACGCATGCGGACGGCAGCACTGGGGCCTTCGGTGGAGCTCCCTGTGGGGCCACGAAACGTGTGAGGGGTGTGCCGAAATGGGTGTGCGGGACGCATGCGGACGGCAGCCATGGGGCCTTCGGTGGAGCTCCCTATGGGGCCACGAAACGTGTGAGGGGTGTGCCGAAATGGGTGTGCGGGACGCATGCGGACGGCAGCCATGGGCCTTCGGTGGAGCTCCCTGTGGGGCCACGAAACGTGTGAGGGGTGTGCCGAAATGGGTGTGCGGGACGCATGCGGACGGCAGCACTGGGGCCTTCGGTGGAGCTCCCTATGGGGCCACGAAACGTGTGAGGGGTGTGCCGAAATGGGTGTGCGGGACGCATGCGGACGGCAGCCATGGGGCCTTCGGTGGAGCTCCCTATGGGGCCACGAAACGTGTGAGGGGTGTGCCGAAATGGGTGTGCGGGACGCATGCGGGCACACCCACTGGGACCTTCGGTGGAGCTCCCGGGGCCACGAAACGTGTGAGGGTGTGCCGAAATGGGTGTGCGGACGCATGCGGACGGCAGCCATGGGGCCTTCGGTGGAGCTCCCTTGGGTCCCGAAACGTGTGAGGGGTGTGCCGAAATGGGTGTGCGGGACGCATGCGGACGGCAGCCATGGGGCCTTCGGTGGAGCTCCCTATGGGGCCACGAACGTGTGAGGGGTGTGCCGTGCATGGAGGGGTGGAGTGGGCCACGAAACGTGTGAGGGGAGTGCGAAATGGGTGTGCGGGACGCATGCGGACGGCAGCACTGGGGCCTTCGGTGGAGCTCCCTATGGGGCCACGAAACGTGTGAGGGGTGTGCCGAAATGGGTGATGGGAGGGGAGAGGAGAGGAGAGGAGAGGAGGAGGAGACGCGGGCCACCGTCTCTTCAAAACGAGGACCCAACACCACAGGATGGTTGGGAAAAAGAAATACATAAAGAAGGGAGGCGAGGGCGAGCATGGTCATGGATCGTCCTCGCGCTCCTCCCATTGCTGCCTGTCGCCGCCGCTGTGGCTGCGCCGCTCCGCGACGACCGCGGCGTGGCGAAGCTCCGCGATGGTCCTGCCAGCGCGGGGGAAGAGCTGAGGGAGGAGACGGTAATGAAAGAGGGAGGGAGGGGGCGCGGATCAGAGTGAGTAGGCGAGGACCCAAGGCGAGGAAAAGGCAAGAGGAAGAGGAGGCGAGGAAGAAGAGGAGGCGAGGAGGCGGGCAGATCCCCAGAAATTCGAAGAGTTGAGGACGACGGCCCCCAGCGAGGCCAAATCGCAATTGGATTCCACAAGCACAACATCAAACAACGTCAAACATTGACCCTACCCCTCAAAAAGCACGCGCGCACCAAAACAACATCCGGAGCAATTTTGGCCACCATCATTTGTTTTGTGGCGCAAAACGCGGGGCGCTAATGATGGCAGCGGACATTGGAGCACAGAGGGCTTGCCAATATTTTTCTACATCTGGGCAACACCTGAGCCACTCGAGGAGCGTCCTACTAGGAGGAGCCACCTAATTGGGCTGGAGCTCTCTGAGCGGAGGCCCGACATTCCAGAGCCACGGTGGATCATGCACTACCATGGAGAGAGCCTGGCGCCCTGGTGGGTGCCCTGCTGGCTGGACTTACCATATCCGGTGCTCCAATGTTCTTATTGGCATTGCGAACCAGACAACGAAGGCTTGCCTGAGATCTGGGCTGCCCCAGCTTGGGATCCGAATCGCAGGAGAAACAGGAGAACCGGTCGGGTTCAAGGACGCGACGACGCGGAGCACGCAATGCTGGTCTGGAAAGAAGAAGGGGCCAATAATTTCATTGGGCACCCCTGGGGGAGGTCAAAAGCCCTAGGGTTTCTAGATCAATTCTTGGTTCTGGGGGAAGGAAGGGGCGGGGGGCATGGAGGGGGAGGGGCCCTGGGAGGGCCTAAATTGAAAAAGGCCCAACTACAGGTGCATATGGCGCGAGCTGATGGAGGAGCCTAAAGGCAGGATGGGGCCCGTCAGGGCGCTGAGGCTAAGAACTTTTTCAACAACTATTCAACTCAGCCGTCGTCCCATCTTATGAATATTCTCTCCCTAGTCCCCTCGCCCAGAATAAATGCGACCCCCTGCCAATGACATTCTTTCTCCAAGGAGAGCAGATGCTTGGGGCGCGCGATGATGGAGCTCCTGGTCAGCCTGTGGACGCAACGCCTCCTCCTCCTGCTCCTCCTGCTCCTCCTCCTCGGCCTCCTGCCCATCCACCTGCTCCTGCTCCTCCATGCCGCCTCCTCATCTTTCTCAATTGCTCCCCATAGCCTAACGAACCCTCCACAACGGTCCACTTGGAGAAGAACGCAGTCAGCAAAGGCGCGCGAGGGCAGGGCTAAGATGGGGCGCCCTTGAACGGGGCTACAATACATTCCTGGCCGGCGGCGGTTCGACGTTTCATGCTTGAAGTTTCCTCTTCTCTCTTCCTCTTCCGACTTCCTCGTCCTGGCCCTACTCCTCCTCTCCCTACTTCCCAGCCCTCGCTCCTCTTATCTTACTCCATTTACTTTCTCCCATTCCTTTCTCCCATATCCCCTCTCCCTTCCTCCCTCGTCATGCTCCTGTTCCTGCCCCCCTCTGGGTTGACAGTCTAGGTAATCCTTCAATCATGTTCTTTTATCCTTCCTCCACATCTTCCCCCCTCCTTCCCAGGGCCGCCTCAGAGCCCAGCGAGTCGAGGAGCCTCGTGGGGCTCGCACTCCGGGCCCCCGATTCTGGTCAGAATTTTGAGGCGGGTCTCATCGCGCGGCCAGCGCCACAGGGCCCCCCTGGCTGGCGACGATACAAAGACAAATTAACGCGTATTTCATAAGCCGGGGGGGTGATACCATCTTCTATCAAGCGTGCCCACGGAAATGTTGAGCGAACGAGCCTTTCAAGAGGCTCGAGAAACGTTTGTGGCCTCCTTTGTCGCGGCGTCACGAATGACGCCACGACAGAGGAGGCCCAGCAACCTCTCTCCCCCTTCTCCTCCTCCTCCGACTTCTCCTCCGTCTTCTCCGCTCAACATGCTGAAGGAACCTTTCAGGAGGCCTAGCGAACGTTCGCGGCCTCTCTGTCGCGGCGTCACACATGACGCCGCGACAGAGGAGGCATCCCCCCCTCCTCCTCCCCCCCCTCATCCTCGTGCCCCTCCTATCCTCCCCCTCCTCCTTTAAGATCATTTGTTCTGCGCGCCCATGAAATCTGAACGCCGCCAACATTGCCATGCAAGCCCCAGACTGGGCAGGACCATTCATTTAGCTCCATCATGACCTTGAGCGCCATGGGCATGAACATCAGCGTTTATTAGCCCCTCGCAGCTGGTCTCTTCCTCAGATTGCCCCCCTTTCACACGGGTAACAACAAACCTCCTTGCGTTTGCCACGGAATATTGCTTGTCTTCAAAATCTGGCGCATGCGTCTGCGCTCTTCCTTAGCCCCACTCGTCGTGGAAGTCCCGTTGTACTCGGCGGCCAACTTTACCGCTTCAGATATGTTTGCCAGCAGCGTTGGCCGACGGATGTTTGCAACAAAAGACTTGCAGAATAACCGAATGTCACGCTTCCCATGGAAAATATTAGCCCCAAAGAAGTGAACGAATGGAGCAGTATTCGTTTCAAATGTAGGACTGCGCGCTGCAAAATCAACCTCCGTGACGAGCTTCACACAACGCAAATGAGCTAGATTAGCATCGAAAGCCCACTGCTCGCTGTTTGGGCCAGCCCAAGACTTATCATTTGGCGCTGCTGCTGACATTAGCCCCGCCCACTTGGATATCAGCGGCGCTGCCTGCGGCAGCTTGAGAATGAAAACCCCGGCGCCCATCTGCCCCGGGGGCGGGGTGGGGCAGCGGCTGCAACTATGAATCTGTCTCAGAAAGCACCAGAAAACAAACCGCTCCCAAGAAGCAAGACAAAACATATTCCTGTTTTGACGCCTGGGCTCCAGGTATTATTTGGGAACCAACTGAGCGCGCAAACCAAACGACCAACAAAAAAAACGCAGCAGTCAACGCTTGCTACATCTAACAACAGACCCACCTGCAAATAGCTAGCCCGCTTGCTCTAACGCTAGCAAACGGCCCCACCTGCAACCAACGATATCACCAACAATACCACCTGCAACCAACCATATCACAATATCACAATATCACAATCCAAAAAAAAGAAAAACAAATGATCTTACCCAAGCTCACTGAATGAGGGCGCCGCGGACGATGCGAAGCATGAAACATTACATGCATGATGTTCGCCATTCTTCTCGTGGAGCCACGTGTGCGGGCAATGCTTTGTTAGCCCAAGAATGCTTTGAGCGCCGATTGTGCCACCTGCCGTGCATGGATTGTGAGCCCCCAGCTCCCGGTACCCAACAAAAGAAACGATATGGTGGTCCACCCCTGTTGCTTCCTCAAATATCGTTCTTAGCCCTGGAAACACCAGTTGTTCCAATCAGTGTTTATTGACTTGCCGGTTCGGGGCCGGCATGATTGCAGCATCTCAGTCTACCCGGGCCAAGTAAGATATCGATTCGCAGGATGCAAACGCTGCGCATATTTTCACTTTCCGCCAGTCAGCGCGCATGTCGCAGATAACTTTTAGCACATCATTAGCCCCCCCCCCAAAAAAAAAAAAAGTCGCTTCGTCGTAGCCCCTGAATCACTTGCCCAAGCTTCGCAAAACTGGCCAAAACAATCCTTGTAGAATAATGCGTCGCTGCGATCGTCATATGTGACGATGACCTCGAGCGAACACTTAGCGCCTTGGCTGCATGTGCGAACAGCGCTTTCCAGTTTCATCTTTGCAGCCGAAATTGCGCTAGACAGGGGCGCGCGAGCAAGCAGACATTGAGCCGAAATTGCGCCAGATAGGAGCGCTGGGGTTCCGAAGGTAAAACATTGTTTCAGCTGCTTCGGACTTCACTATTTGATGTTAAGAAGGATCTTCCTACCAAGAATCCAAAACCAGCAAACCATCATTACCAAAAATCAAGCCGCGATCAAATGATTAACAACTACCACCACAACCATTACATCATCATCATCATCATCATCATCATTACCATCAGAGGCAATTGTGGTTCTAGCCTCGCAGTTGGGCTAAACCGATCCTCGCAGTTGGGCTAAACCGTGCCCTGGCCATGGCGTTGCCCGCGATTCAAGATCGCATCGGCTATCTCAGGGATTGCAGATGCGGGATGCAGACGCTGTTGCGGAATAGGCCAGCGGGGATGGGGATCATGGCGTGGGAGGCGGAGCAACATAGCATCCATGCAGCCATGGCGCGGCATGGCACAGTATCGCTAGCACGGCATGGCGCAGCATCGCTAGCGCGGCTGCTTCGGATGCCTTGGGCTCCTTTGACACGATGAGTAGACCCTCCTCCCATCCCCTCCTGCGACAGAGCTGGTAACCTGCATCCTTTGCCTAATGATTGGAACGAGAAGCGCGGAGAGAACCCCGAGCACATTTGGTGGACATCTGAAACTTTTCTCACATTGGAGGCCCGGGGCCTGGACAGAACGCGCATACAAACACCGCCAGGATTGACTCGTTAGTGGAAGGTCCCTCCCTCTGGAATCCCTTGGGGAGCCTTGTCCTGGAACCCCCTGGAAATCCATCCAGGCCACGTTCGGGCCCCTTGTCCTGGAACCCCTCTGGGGCCCGAGCTTTAAACGTGCGTGGCAAATGTTTTCTGTTTTCTCACAGGGAAGCTTGGGCGACCTGTTGCTTGCATTATTCCCGGATGTTGTGTGCCGATTGCACTTCGTGCTGAATTTCAAGGATGCTCGCATCATGTCCCTGCTCCTCCTCCTCCTCCTCTTCCTCCTCCTCCTCCTTCTCCTACTCCTCTTCTTCTTCCTCCCCCCTCCCCCCTCGAAGCAAGGAGCTGACTCTCCTCGGCATGGCGAAGGGATATGTCTCAGTTACTTACCGCACGTGCAAGGAGCTCATTGCCGAGTGCGGGTACGATTGGATTTTAGAGGGGGACATCTGAGGGGCGCGGGCGCGGTGGACTCGGGCTGCATGGAAACCCTTCTGCGGGGCTAAGCGTCCAGGAGGAGGAGGGCCAGGGTGTGGAGAGGAGAGCCAGGAGGGGGACCTCCTCCTCCTCCTCCTCCTCCTCCTCCTCCTTGTCCTCTTTCTTAACCCTTTTCGGCCCTCCTTGTCCTCTTTCTTACTTAGCCCCCCCATCCAGAGAGAGTCCGCCCTTCCCGAGTCCTCGTCGCGCTCCCATCGCTGCGACGGTTGCCGCGACCGCGACGCCGCCGGCGCTGGCTCGGCGGCGGCCCCCAGGCGTCGCCGCGATCCGGGACAGCGTTGTCCGGCCTGGCAGCTTGCTTCCACCTCCTCTCTCCTTCCTCTGCGTTGGCGTCGTCGTCTCGTCGTCGACGCCAGCGTCGTCGACCGTTCTCCTTCCTCTGTTTTTCCTGCCATCCTCCTGGGAGCGGGCGGCGGACGGATGGATTCATCCTCGTTCGTCGTCGCGCGCCCGCCTCTGATGGCCCCGCGGCGCTGGAGCCCGCCGGAGCGCACGCAGCGCGTCGCGGTTCTCCTCTTGGGCAATTTATTTTATTATCCTTCTCCACTGGCGCCGGCGGAGGAGAAGGATCGTCGTCGTCGTCGTCCTCTTCGCCTCCCGTCGTCGTCGTCGTCGTTATTATCCGCCGCTGTTGCAGTCGCTGTCGTCGTCGCTTCAAAGGCGTCGCCCCCATCGCCGTTTGGCGCAATCCTCCACCCAGCGATCGCCGGCAGCATCGGCCGCCCAGTCGCCAAAAAGTCCTGCTGGCCCTTGTTCTGGGCGAGTTGGCCTGTGACTGATTAGCTGATTAGCCCCCTCTAGCCCCCGGAAGCGAAGCCCCGTCCGACGTCGTCAACTTATTAGCCCCCTGAAGCTATGCCCCCTCCTCCCTGAAGCTAAGCCCCCTCCTCCTGGTCCCCCTCCTCTGAGCCTCGTCTGCAGGGTCCCTGAGCCTCGTCCTCAGGGTCGCTTCCTCCTCCTCCTCCTCCTCCTGAGCCTCGTCCTCAGGGTCCTGTCCTGTGTCCTCAGGTGCACTCCTCTACCCGTCCTATGTCCTACTTAATCCTACCTCCCATCCTACATCCCAAATGTCCTATCTGCCGATTAGCCTTCATTTCAGATGTGAGATGCGCGAAGCGCCCAGGAGATCTCGTAGTGGATGCCGCGCCGAGCGTTCCAAGGGGCGACTGAAAGCTCGCCCGGGGCGCGGGCGTACCTGGGCGGCGCCGCCATCGCTTAGCTCCTTTACAACCTGGCGCACAGATTTTGAAATCGCGACTATCCTGGGGCAAAACACGCCCCCCCTCGGGCAAAACAGTCGCAATGTTCTGATTTCTCTAATGGAAGCGTTGCGTTTCACGCGCATCCAGGGCCCCAGATGCTGTTCTTTGCGGGTCGTGTCCACCTGGAGACTGGCCTGCCCTGTTCTCATCCACCTCCTCCCCTCTGTCATGCGTCGTCATCATCATCGCCCCCTGGTCTGGTACGGCCCCAGGCCTGGACGTGGATCTGTAGCGAACATCATTAGCCCTAGAAGCGTTGTGTTTCGTGTGCTTGGCCTCCCTTGTTTTCCTCCTCCTCCTCCTCCCCTTTGTCATGCGTCGTCGTCGTCCTCTCCGCTCTTCCACTGGATCTGTAGCAAACATCATCAGCCCCACTCCCCCAGGCAGGGCGCGTGCAACGGTCGCCGCGCTGGCAGTCCGTGCGAGCCCCGCTGTGCCGGTTCCAGTAGAACCTGGGCAGGAATTGGCATTTACTTTTAGGGGCAGAGGTTTTTTGGCTGGGCCTTTTGGAGATCTTCTTCTGGGCCTGGCCGGGGTCTTCTGGGCCAGGGGGAGATGGGCGTCGAGTTCGGAGCTACTTCTGAACCGGCAGAGCTCCGTCTCCTGCACGCGGGCGGCCATGGCGGCGGCGCGCCGCGCCGCGCAGGCTGGGGCCAGCCCTTGCCCCCCCAGCAGGCGGGGCCCAGGGCCGGCAAGCTGCAGGCGGCGTCACCGTCGCCCTGTCCCGACCTGTCTGTCTCCCCCTCCTCCCAGGACAAAGGGGGGGGGGAAGGGCCAGAGAGAACTAATTTTTCAAAGGCCCACCCGCGTATTGCTTCTCACAAATCGGCGGAGCTCGTCGCGCCGCGTGGCGCGAAAGCGGGATTATTTAGTAATTAGCGCTTTAGCTCCTGGTTAGCTTGGGAAAACCTTTTGATTA
This sequence comes from Prorocentrum cordatum, assembly GCA_963575745.1. Lineage (NCBI taxonomy): Eukaryota > Dinophyceae > Prorocentrales > Prorocentraceae > Prorocentrum > Prorocentrum cordatum. Next base: position 339,822 of record CAUYUJ010014316.1, read on the forward strand.
GCCCCTTAGCTCCTGCTTCTGCATTATTAGCTCTGGTTCTGGATTAACTCTGGTTCTGGACAACCTCTTGGGATTTAAAGTTAGCGCCTGGTTCTGGATTAGCTCTGAAGTTAACGCCGTTGGGATGATCTCTCCTGCTGCAGCTGATTCGGCTCGAATTGTTCTGGGCGGCGCTAATCTGAAAGACGACGCGCGCGGCGCTAAGACTTCCAGCAATGGTGCCTGGAGGCTGCTTCCCGTGGCTCCAAGCCAGTGCGCCGACGCTTGGCAGTGCGCCCAGGGCTACTTCTGCTGTCACTTGGCAGTGCGCAGACAATCCTTGGGGCTATGAGGATGGCCGCTGGGTGGATTTCTGGGGCTCTGACTCAGAAGCTGCTGAAGCTGCTTACCAAGATGGGGCTAAATCGTACTGCGAATTTCGTAGCTCTTACGGCGACACCATCACTCTGGTCTTTAAGAACAAAGGGGGCTACAACGAGTTGCTGTACCACACTCCAGCCGGGGCGTGTACAGGCGCGTGCGCCGTGTGAACATCCTGCTGGAGAAGGATGAGGAGGCGGAGGAGAGGAGGCTGAGGTGTCCAGAGACTCCCCCAGAGGCTCCTGCCGCGGCGGAGGAGGAGGTGGAGGAGAACGACAGGAGGGAGACTCAGGAGGACCAGGCAGGAGGAGGAGGAGGATCAGGAGGAGGACCAGGAGGAGGATAGGAGGACGACAGGAGGAGGGGGAGGAGGAGGAGGAGGTGGACCAGGAGGAGGAGCGAGGAAGACGAGGGGCTGCGGGACGCTCCGCTGCGACAGAGGAGGCCCCGACAGGAGGAAGAGGGTGCGTTTGCGTCTGCTGTTAGCCTCGCAAAAGAACGTAGCGTAGAAGTTTCAGATGGATACGTTTTTCACAGCGTCGGTAATACTCCAAACTTGTTTTTCCTGGTGGATAATTCAAAGTTTGTTTTGCTCAGTCCGCCCATTATTTTCTGAAAATCAAGCATTCAATTGTGGGGCCCAACTTCCAAGCGGCCCGGCGGCCGGCCGGCTCGCCTGAAGTTTTTTTTTTTTTCTCAGAAAACTGATAAGTTTTCATGAGTGCTTGAAATGGAAAATCGTGACTTTGAATCCAGCCCGGCCAGGCCGGCCTGGCCGGCCCGGCCGGGGCCGGCTAGCTAACCTGCTACTAAGGCGTTGTACTCGAATTTGAAGTTTTTAGAAATATTTCAAATGTAAAATCCGGAGTTTGAACCCATGCCGGCCTGCCCGGCCCGGCCGGCCCAGCCCAGCCCAGCCGCGGTGAAACTTGAAAGTTTTGCTTCAGTTCGTAAATCTGGCCGGGTCAGCCAGGCCAGGCAAGCAGGGCTGAAACAACTCTGAAGTTTGCTGCAGTTTGTAAATCCGCTGGAACTGAGAATCTGAATAATTCGTTGTAAATAATAGTGCTGAAGCTTAGAAAACTCGGCCAAATGCAACCGTCATCTCGGGTCGACTACGACTACCCCTCTCTCTCGTGCGATCATCGCCCCCTGTTCTTCCCGCTGCTGCTTGCTTCGCTGCCATTTAATAAGCTGGAAGTGGGCGCTATCATTGTGCTACTATTTCGCTACAAGCGAAGAGCAAACGGACGGCGCTAAGAAGTCAAGCGATGGCGTCGTCAGCAGGCTGCTGGAAGTGGTGGGATGGGGCTAATAAGAATAATGGGGCGAATGCTGTCACTTGGCAGTTCGCCGACAGCCCTTGGGGCTGTGAAAGTGGCCATTGGGTGGATTTCTGGGGCGCTGATTCCAAGGCTACTGAGGCTGCTTACCAACAAGCTAGGGCTGAATGGTATCGCTTTCGTAGCCGCGACGGCGAGAACATCACGGTGGTCGTCAAGAAGAAGGGGGGCTACGACGAGGAGCTGTACCAGTACTCCAGCAAGGGTACGCACCGGCGCGCGCGCCGCGTGATGATCCTCTGAGAGGCTAAACTGCGCGGGGCTTAACTGCGCGGGACTAATAAGTTCGCCGAGCAGGCGCGCTGCGCAGCCAGCCGCCGCCGCCGCCTCGAGGTGGCGGAGAGGAGGGGCTACTAACTAACGCAGCGGAAGCGCGAGGCTCAAAATCATTCCCCGTCGCCATCAATGCGGGCCTCCCTACTCTTGCCAGCAGATCTGAAAGTAGACGGGAGGTTGAAAATTGCAAAGCCGGATGGGGATAAATGTAAGCAGCCTTATGTAAGCCCCATGTAAGAGGAATGTAAACCCCATGTAAGAGGAATGTGCGTAAACCCATGCGAGAGGAATGAAGGAGCCCCAGGGAAGCCTCATGCAAGAGGAATGTAAGCCCCATGTCGTAATCAGCCCCCATGTAGCGCAAGCCTCATGCAATAAAGGAGTCCCATGTAGTAAGAGGGATGTATATAATGTAGCAAGCCACGCGTAACAAGGCCCATGTAAGCTTCAGTGAACCTCATGGGAGAAGCCCCATGTGAGCTTGTAATCGAATATGAAAGTAAAAAATGCAAGCTCCATACGGATGGATCCTAGGTGCCGAACGCTCGTGGGCTAGGTGCCGAATAGCGCGATTAGGAAATCCGGGCCCAAGCTCGTGCCCCCCTCCCCCTCGCGCGCCGCCGACCCTTGCTCGGGGCTCTAGAGACGGGGGTTAATGCACACGGGGGTCAGCCGGAGCGCCCGATCTTGCAGGATCCTGCAGGGCCAGGGTGGCCTTGACCCAGGCTTGGGAGCAGGATCCTGCAGGATCTTGCAGGATCCTGCCAGGCCTGACTGGACCCGTGTCTGGATTGACCCCGTTCAGAAGATCCCCGCCGTTCCCTGCTCCGTGCAGGCTCTTTGCCCCAAATCTCGGACGCGACGACGGATCCGCCTGGCCGCGGACTCCCAGGCGGTAGTCGGCGGTGACGCGCCCAGCGGCCGCAGCAGCGGCGGCCGTCTTGATGGACGAGATGGCCTCGACAGTCCGCCGATCGCGCTCGTCCGCGCGGGCAGCGCGCTGGGCCAAATACCGAGGCGACGAGGCGCGTCCTCCGCGTCGGCCAGCGCGAATCAGGCGGCCGCCCACAGGAAGGGGAAACAGAGAAGGATGGCCCTCAGAGGAGACCCCCTCGGAGGGCCGCCCGCGTCGCGCCGCAGGAGCAGCGGGCGACGTCGCGGGCAGGGGGGGGCCCGGCGGAGCGCTGGGCCGAGCGCCAGGCCAAGAGGACGCCTACATGGCGTCCTCAGCCGTCTCCAGGTTTGGCCTGCGGCGAGTCTTCCTTGGCCGTCGCTCCTCGTCGTCTGCGCCCCCGGCGCCCGAGGACCTTTCGCACTTCTTCGACTCGTGCTCCTGCTCCTCCCGCCAGGGGCGCTCCTGCTTTAAGGTGATCCCGCGGTTATTCTGCTCCTCGGCGATGAAGGCGTCGAACCTCAACGTCACCGCGCCACCTGACTCGTCCAGCTCGCTGCTCAGCACGAGGTCGAGACCCTCGAATGTCGGATGACGAGGGCACCTCTTGACCGCGCGCTGGATCTGGAGGGCGCGGCGCGCCATGAACTCGAAGCTCGCCGGGTTCGCGACATCGAGCCGATCGCGCGCCAGAGCGTGGTGGAGAACCTCCAGAATCACATTCAGCTCGAGGGGGGCCCCACTGTGGCGCGCCGCCCGACTGCTCGACCCAGTGCCCCCAGTAGGCCGCCAGCGAGAGGCCCGAGGCGTCGACCGCTTTCAAAAACTCGGCGAGCGCACTGGGGCCACGGAGCGGCGAGGACGGGTCGTCCTGAGGCCTGAGGGCGGAGATGACGGCTCCTGCTGCACTCGCTTGCCACGCGAGGGAGGAGGGGTCGGCAACGCGCACGGGTCCCTCCCAGGACCACGACGCTTCTCGGCCAACCACTCGGGCTGATCCTCGGGCTGCACGTTCTCGACAGCCACCTAGCCCAGCTCGTCGTCGATCAGCGCCGCGCCCACCGCGTCCCGCGACGCAAAGCGGTTCGCGTTGGCCGACAGGCCCGCCTCGACCTCGGCCCCGAAGCCCTCGACCGCCGGGTCGGCGATCAAACGGCGGACCATCCGACCTGCAGGAGGACCAGCCGTGACGGCCACGCCCAGAACGCGGGCGAGGTTGCGGGCCTCGAAACGCAGGTGGTCGAGCGCCTCCTGCCCCAGGTCGCCGAAAGCATAGACGTTGCCTCGGACCCGCTGTGGGAATGGGGCGTTCCGCGCCAGCGCGACCACGAGGTGCGAGGCGAGCTGCACCACGAGAATCTCCCCGTCGGGCGTCGCCCCGACCCACTCCCCCAGCGCATCGCCTGGCACCAACAGCAGCCTGTGGTGTCATCTGAAGTTCTCGTCGTCGTCGAAGTTGATGCACACCTGGCTCTCGACGACGTCCAAGGTCTGCGCGCCAACGGCCATTAGGCCCAGATGGCGCGGAACCGAGGCTGAGGTGGGCCGTCACGCACGCCCGCGGGCGACGGGCGGAGCTCGTCGTCGCCCTTGACCAGCAGGGAGGTGACCCGCCTCACGAGCCGAGAAAGGCCCACGAGGCTCACCGTTGCGACCACCGCAAGCAGCGCGCCGACGACGAGGCCGAGCAGCAGCCCGGCCGTGAAGCCCCGGCAGGCGGCCCGGGCAGACGCCGGGCAGGCCGGCGCGGGCGCCTCCTCGCAGCCCGCCGCTGGGCTGGCCTGGCAGGAAGCCTCCGGCGCCGCGGCCCTGACCGGCGGGCACGCCGGGCAGGCACGGCGGGCACGCCAGGCACGAGCCGCAGTGGCGCTCGCACCGCAGCTCCGCCGCCGGGCAGGGCGGGCAGCCAGGGCAAAGGGGGGCCGGGAGACCCAGGCCGCTCCCAGCTGCCCAAGCCAGGGCCCCGCGGCGCAGAAGGCGCCCAGCATCCACCGCGGAGGCCGGGCCGGAGCGTCCCCCTCCGAACGGCTTTTGAGCCACCGCATCACCACGGATCGACAAGATATATACGGTCAAGAGGCTCCGCTCTAGGAAAACAAGTCGGACGACAAAACAGTTCGCGCCCCCCCCCTTGAGGCCATCTTGGGGCCGTCTTTCTTTAAGGCCTCGTGGTCCGTTTTGGGCGCCCCTTGCGGGCGTCATGCGGCCCTGCTAGGCCGTCCGGGGGCCTTCCTGGGGGCCGCCGGGCCCATCCTGAGGCGGTGTCGGTGGCCTTGCGGTCCGTCGTGGAGTGTCAAAATGGCACTGAAAATATTGAAAGGCCCTAGCGATTTTTGCCGCGGGCCGTCCTCCTCATCTTCGGCCTCCTTGCTGGACTGGCGGTGACAATCATGTTCCCGGAAAGCTCCCTGGCCCCCCGGGAACATGGAGTGCGGGGCCGTATTGAAGTCCTCGTGGAGGTTGCCAGGGTACATCAAAAGAGGCTGCAAAGCCCGAAGGACAGCCAGAGAGAGCCACTCGGAGATGCTGTCATGGTGGTGCGGCTGCAAAGTGAAATGGGAGAGGCGTGACGTAACGAAACAAGAACGGTAGGAACTGGGCAGGACAGGGCAAGGAAGGAGGGATGTCGAAGGAGGCCTTGCGGGGGCCTCTTGGGGGCCGTTGTTTGGCCTCTTGTGGCCAGTTTGGGAGCCTTGTGGGGTGTCGTGCGGGCCTCTTGTGGTCCTCTTGGAGATCCGTGGCAGCAGCTGTTAGCCTTCTTGGGGCCTCCTGGGAGCCTCTTGGAGCCTCTTGGGATGCTCCCCTCTGGAAGCCATCTTGGGGCCGTCTTCAGGGCCTCTGAGGCCGTCTCGGGCGCCCCTGCCGTCAAGGAGCTCTGCTAGGCCGTTCCGGGGCCCTCCTGTGCGCCTCTGGGCCCGTCCTGAAACGGTGTTGGAAGCGTCTTGGGCCGTCGCGGATTGTCGAACCTTGACGAATGGAGAGCCCAAAAACATTGAAATACCTTAGGGAAATCACAGATTTTGGCCTTACGGAGGCCTCGGGCGCCCCCTGGAGCCTGCCCAACGCCGTCCTGGCGCCTTCTTGAGGCCTCTGGGAAGCTTCATGAGGCGGAGAAATCGAAATTTCGGTTTGTGCCCCCCCTCTCGAGGCCATCTTGGCCCGTCTGTAAGGCCTCGTGGGCCGTCTTGGGCGCCCCTGGGGGCGTCATGCAGCCCGCCTGGGGGCCGCCGGGCCCGCCTGAGGTGGTGTCGGAGAACTTGTGGGCCGCCGTGCAGCGTCAGAGTGTCGAGAAAGAGAGGGCACCGAACTCATTGAAAAACCCTGGCGAAGTCAATGATTTTTGCTTCTCGGGACACTCTACTGGGGCCTCGGGCACCCTCTTGAGCCTGCCTGGGGCCGTCCTGGCGCCTTCTTAAATGCTTCATGTGGCGAAAGACTCGGAATTTCGGTTCATGCCCCCTCGCTGGAGGCCAGATTGGGGCCGTCTTGAAGGCCTCGTGGGCCGTCTTGGGCGCCCCTGGGAGCGTCATGCAGCCCTGTTAGGCCTTCCCGGGTGCCTTCCTGTGGGCCGCTGGGCCCGTCCTGAGGCGTTGCCGGAGGCCTCGCGGGCCGTCGTTGAGTGTCAAGTCAAGTCAAGTCCGGTCGAGGGGCCTATGGAGGCACCTCGCTCCGCAAGCGGAGCCGGAGGGCGTGAGACACTACGGCAACAAAACGCGCATGCAAGAGAAACGTAGTGGACAGGGCAGCAATAAAGTATACATAGTAGTATACATCAGTCGCTCTTCATGAAATTCTTAAGGAAAAAGAAGACAAAAAGAGAAGAAAATATAGAAAATAAAGAGAAGAAATGAAAGAAAAGAAAGAAAGAAAAGACAGGAGAGAGAAGAAACGAAGAGAAAGAAGAAATAAGAGAAAAAGAAAGAAAGAAAAGGAGAAACCAGACATTGCTTTTCCAATCCGTTTGACCCAAGGGAAAGGCTCCTGGCTGCGAATCACATTCATTAAATTCGTGACGTGCTCTTGTCGCAGAAATGAATCGACGGCATCTGTCCATCTTCGACATGGCCGCCCTCGGCGTCTGATGCCGTCCGGACGCCACCGTAGAACTTGCGCCGGCCATTCTCGCGAGCCGCCGGTGGCGAGTCGCGCCACGAGGCGCCACATTGAGCGATCCAACACGACAAGCCAGTTCGACACAGGAAAAATCTTCAAAGCAACGGTCACGCTTGGTGCGTCGCCCCGCTTCCTCCCAACTTTCGTGGGAAAGCTTGCTGAGACCAACTATCCGGCGGAGCATTTTTGAGCGCGTCGATACAACTCGCGCCCGCTGCTGTGCTGTCATGGCTGTTGTCGAAAGACCATAAACAGCCGTGGGCGTAACAATCGCGTCGAAAAGTTTCAAACGAAAACAAAGAGAGGGCAACGGAAATATTGAAAACCCTAGCGAAATTAATTACTTTTGCCTCTCGGGGTGCTCGTCTGGGGCCTCGAGCGCCCACTGAAGCTGGCCCGGGGCCGTCGTGGCGGAGCCTGGAAGCCTGCGGAGGCCGTTCAGAAAACAGCATCGGTGCTCTCGGGGCGTGCTAGACCCAGTCTGATTGACTGTCGTACCAATTTGAGGGCCCTTCTGTGCGACCACGAGGCCACTTTGGGAACCACGAGGGCGCTCCTGGAGCCCCTGCGGCACCCTTGTGTACCCGGGGTCTCCGTCCCGGGCCCGCCCGAGGCCGAAGCCTATTCTGATATATCTCTATATATATATATATAAATGTATATATATATACATTTATATATATATATATATATACAAGACTGCATTGGCGTTGCGCGCCATGCACCTTGTTCCTTTGAGTTCTGCACGCAAGCGGAATGCGTGCGTGCGTACATGCGCGCATGCATGTATACATGCGCACGTGCATGCACATTCATAAACCCCCCCATATTCCCCCCCATCCCCGTCATCCCCCGTACCCCCCCCCTCCCCCCAAACCCCCCGTATTGCCCCCCCGCCCAAAGCCTCACCCCCGTTCCCCGCCATCCCCAACACTACCCCCCCCTCACCCTCCCCCCCCCCCAACACACCCCCACCCCCGTATAAATGTCTAGGTGTGAACAATATACTTACATTGTTGCATGTGTGTATACAGCGTACAGATGTACATATAAAGTTATGTGTGTAAGGGTATGAACATGCATATGCAACTCGTACGGGGCATCCTCGGGCATCTTCGCTGCATGCCACGAGACCCTCAACGACTGGGTCACAATGTGAAATGTCATGGGAGCAAAATCAATGAATGTTGGCATTCGGAAACATCGTGGGGGTGTTTTCTGGGCCCTCGTGGGCCGTTTTGGCGCCTTCATCGGCCGTCCTGGGGCCTTCTTGGGCCGTCTTGGGGAGCTTGGGCCCGCTGGAGCCCCCTTTGGACCCATCTTGGGCACTTCCGAAGACCTCTCATGGCCCTTTTGGATCTGTGCTGGGAGCCCTTGAGGGGCCTCTTGGTTCTATTATGGGCTGTCTTGGGGCTCTCGTGGGCGATCGTGGGGCCCAGCTCGGTCGTCTTGAAGCTTTCTTGGAGGCCTTTTGGGGCGTCTTGAGGCGTTCTCGGGGGCTTTGAAACCGTCTTGAAAGCTGATGAAATCCGGAAGGCGAATATACTAAAATTGTAAGTTGCACAAAGGGAATGGGACGATTTTTGTGGGTTGAAGGCCGCTTGGAAAGCTCTTTGGGGTGCCTTCGGGGTCTTTATGTTGGCATTCGGAAACATCGTGGGGGTGTTTTCGGGGCCCTCGTGGGCCGTTTTGGCGTCTTCATTGGCCGTCCTGGGGCCTTCTTGGGCCGTCTTGGGGAGCTTGGGCCCGCTGGAGCCCCCTTTGGACCCATCTTGGGCACTTCCGGGGACCTCCATGGCCCTTTTGGGTCTGTGCTGGGAGTCCTTGGGGGGCCTCTTGGTTCCATTATGGGCTGTCTTGGGGCTCTCGTGGGCGATCGTGGGGCCCGGCTCGGCCGTCTTGAAGCTTTCTAGGGGGCCTTCTGGGGCGTCTTGAAGCGATCTCGGGGGCTTTGAAACCGTCTTGAAAGCTGATGACATCCGAAAGGCGAATCTGCTAAAATTGTAAGTTTTACGTAGGGTATGGGATGATTTTTGTGTTTTGAAGCCCCTTGGAAAGCTTTTTGGGGTGCCTTGGGGGTCTTTTTGTTGGCATTCGGAAACATCGTGGGGGTGTTTTCGGAGCCCTCGTGGGCCGTTTTGGCGCCTTCCTGGGCCGTCCTGGGGCCTTCTTGGGCCGTCTTGGGGAGCTTGGGCCCGCTGGAGCCTCCTTTGGACCCATCTTGGGCACTTCCGGGGACCTCCCATGGCCCTTTTGGGTCTGTGCTGGGAGCCCTTGGGGGGCCTCTTGGTTCTATTATGGGCTGTCTTGGGGCTCTCGTGGGCGATCGTGGGGCCCGGCTCGGCCGTCTTGAAGCTTTCTTGGAGGCCTTTTGGGGCGTCTGGAGGCGTTCTCGGGGGCTTTGAAACCGTCTTGAAAGCTGATGAAATCCGGAAGGCGAATATGCTAAAATTGTAAATTTTACGAAGGGAATGGGACGAAGTTTGTGGTTTGAAGGCTCTTTGGGAAGCTTTTTGGGGTGCCTTGGGAGTCTTTGGGGCCGTCCTGTCGCAATTGGAGTCCCTCTTGGAGCGCTCTTCTGCTGTCTGGGGCCTCCCTTGAGCCTTTCTGATGACCCCTCGGATCGCTCTCGGTCTGCTGGCAAGGCGTTTGTGGAGACCCGGAAAGCCGGGTGACCTTTTCCAAGGACGTCCAAGGGAGCCCGAGAACCCCAGATCCCGGGGGTCCAGTTTTTTTTTGGGGGGGGGATGGTTTTTCCCCCCCCCCCCCCCCCTTCCCCCCCCCCCCCCCCCCCCTCCCCCCTGGGCTTGTAAAAATATCAGAAGAGGAATATACACAGGTAGATATGCATTATGTATGTATCGATGTATCGATGGATCAATGTATCGATGTATATGTATATGCATATATATGTATATGTATATGTATATGTATGTGTGTATGTGTGTATGCATGTCTGTCTGCCTGCCTGTCAGTCTGTGTGTATGCATGTCTGTCTGTCCGTCTGTCTTTTCGTATGTACGTCTGTCAGTCAGTCTGTCTGTCTGTATGTCTGTCTGTGTATACATGTATGTATGCATGCATATATATATATATGTATAGATATATGTTTGCATGTATGTATGTATGTATGTGTGTATGTATGCATGTATGTATGTTTGTGTATGTATGTATGTATGAATGTATGCCTGTCTGCCGGTCTGTCTGTCTGTCGATCTGTCTCTATGCATGCATGTATGGATGTGCGTGTATGTACGGATGCTTGTATGTATGCATGCATGGATGCATGCAGGCACGTCTATATTTATGTACAGGTATGCGTATGCATGTTTGTTGTTCTATGCTTGTATGTATGTATGTATGTATGCATGTATGTATGTATGTATGTATGCATGTATGTATGCATGTATGCATGTATGTATGTGTGTATGTATGTATGTATGTATGTCTGTATGTCTGTATGTATGTATGTGCGTATGCATGTATGTATTTATGCATGTGTGTATGTGCTTATGCATATCAGTCGGTACGTGTGGATGCGTGTATGTATGTATGCATGCATGAATGTGTGTATGCATATATATATGTATACATAAGTGTCTGTGTGCCTATGTATGTCTGTCTGGCACGCGTGAGCCCCTGGGTCACATGGCGCACCTGGTGCGCCGGGCGCGCCTGGCACGAGTGGCGCACCCCACGATCGTCGCAGTCCTGGCGCCTGCGTGGGCTCTCGGCGGCTGTGCATCCGATGGCGACCTCTGCCCAGGCTGCGTCTCGGGTGTCACTTGTGTGGCGAAGGGCGGCGGGAGCGAGCGAGGCAGCCTGTGGAGCTCCTGCTGGGAACTTGTGAAGGAGCCCCAGGACACACAAATAAATACAGACAAATAAAAATACTCACCATATTTTCCCATATTTTTTGGATTTTCGTCTTCCCCCCCACTTCCCATATTTTCCTATATTTTCCTAAAAATCGACGAATAATTGTGTCTGTGTGTTTTTTCCCCTCCTGAACTTGGCCCCCACCCAACCCCGCTACTATCAAACCCTGTCCCCTGGTGCCAAGCCCCCATTGACGACCCCACGCGCTGCGCTAGCGGCAGCACAGCTGATCGCCTGTCCTGCCGCAAGGGCGGCCCCCGCAAGATCGGGGAACGCTCGTGCAACAAACTGCTGCGTTCGGGACCGTCGAAGGCGTCCCACGGAACGCCGATGCAAATGAGCATTTAACACTTCTGGGCATAATGTTCCACCACGCCAACCCAAGGGAGAACTGTTCACGAATGATGACGGTGATGCTGCCACTGCCTGCAAAGTATGTGGCCGCCCAACCAAATCCGCAGGGAAACGCGCGGGAAGGGGGCGAAGGACAGGGCTGGGCGCCAGAGGAGACAATTTGGGCAGGGAAGGGCCGACTCAGATATGAAACACTTCTTCCGACTTCGTGGCGACCGCCGGGGAGGCTGTGCAGGCTCCGCGGGAAGACTGATCGTCGCAAAACTCGCAATAGGACTGGCCTGGCATCAGCAGCAGCGCGCAGTCGCCACACTGGCCACAGGCCGTGTTTTGCTGACTCTGGTTGCACGGCCTGCGGCTGAGCTCATCCTGCACCTTGTCCAAGGACTGCAAAGCGCCGTGCACCCAGCAGCAGGAAGCTGCCGGCCTCGGCACGTTCCACTGCAGCATCAAGTACGCCAGCGAGAGGGTCTGCGTGCTCACTGGCGTGGCCTTGTACTCTGGGTAGACCAGCTGCTCCTGCGCACTCATGGGATTGTCGGGCGGAGCTGCTGAGGCACCACCCATGCCCTCTCCTGGCAGCGGCACCGCCTCCTCGGGCACCGAAGGCATCTTGGAAACCATTCCTGAGAAGAGCGAGCCGACGCTGGTGCCGCTGTCCTGCCTCAGCCCCCCCATGCCTCTAGAGGCCTCCCAAATGGAGTCGGAGCAGGTGGGGTCGGAGGATCGCGCCGCATCGGCAATGCGTTGGCCATCATCGGCGACGCATCGTCGACGTCGTGATGGAGAAACTCCAGCTTCGGACTGCGCCGCATCGCCGATGCACCGGCGATGCGGCGCGGCCCTCCGACCCTATCAACTCCAGCCCCCTTGGGGAGGCCTCGAGTGCCTTGGAAGTCTTTGAGCTCTCTGCCAACCGCGGTGCCCCTGGTGGTCCGCGTAGATGTCTGTGCCCAGCTCTCGCTGCTGGGGGCTCTGGTGCCAAGGGCCTCCAGCACCGCCTTCGTCACCCCTGCCACAGCCTGGCAGGACCGGTCAGCATCGGATCGGTACACTGGCTCGAATACAGTCAGAAACGTGGGCCAGAAGAACTTCCCTCAAGGACATGAGACCCTCAGTCGGCCAAAACAAAAAGCAAATCAAAGGGTACCATCCCCAGGGTGCACAACCCCATCCAACAAACACGAAGAACACGAGGGTACCCTCCCAAAGCCGACCTGGATCTTATACCTCGGTCCAACTGTAGGAATGTGCGCAGGAGCGGTCTGCATCGGCACGGAGCCTGAACCGAACCGGATCGGCCGAGCCGGTTTCGCGGATGGAGTAACGCTGTAACCCAATCGTAATATATTACCCGTGGTTTATTTTTGACATTCGAAGAGATATCCAGAGTACTGCCAATAGTAATCTTAGTATTAAGCAGCACTGCGTTATACTTCTTGGAGAGCAGCTTGAATCCGAAGTTTCTTTTCTCCCTCTCCGAGCCGCCCCCACCCTATGCGATTCATATTGTCACCTGTGATGAATGATTGATTTTCGTCGGCCGTCCTAGGGGACGCATCCCAGGGCATCGCGCCCGCCCCGCACGGAGCGATATCTTCAGCACCGCGGAACCGCGAAAATGAACATTCCGGCCCGCGAAACATCGTAGGGCCGCGGAAAAATCATCAATGTCCGCCATACGACGAAACGATGTAATTATTTCCTAACCAGTACGCATTTTTATAACAATAGTACCACACATATTACTATACATCATAATAGTAACATTAAATAATATGTATGAGAAGCGTTGCAGCGCAGTTGTATTTAAAAAATAGCGGTGACTTATTTTTACCATTCGAAAAACGTATCCAGACGTATCCAGAATGCTGTCAGTAGTAGTATCGGTATAAAGTAGCACTACGTTAAACACTATTCGAGAAGAGCTTGAATCCGAAACTTCCTTTCCTCCTTTTCCGAACCGCCCTCGCCCTATGCGGTTTCTATTGCAATCCGTTATGAGAGATTGATGTTCGTCGGCCGTCCAAGGGAGCGGTCCATCTCGGGGCATCGCGCCCGCCCCGCACCGCACGGAGCGTTATCCCTCGCACCTGGGAGCGCGGAAAAGAACTAATGCCCGCCATTCGGCGACGCGAAAAAGGTATTTCTAGGTAGGACTCGTCGTAGAACAAAAAAAATCGCCAGCAAAAGCAATAACTATAAGAGCCAGATGCTTCACCAGAATTGCTGAAAAGTACGCGACATAAATAATAATCATTATAATTGTACTAGTAGAAGTAAGACTCGCAATGTTAGTCGTCATTCCAATAATCGATGCATTCACTCGAGTATCCGCAGTATTTAGAAGGGCACCTGAAGCCCGCGCTGGCCGAGCTAAGTCTGCGCGGGCGACCTGGTGACCCACGCGCGGGCGGGTCACCCGAAATCCAGTTGGTCACCGTTGAAGGATCACTTCAGTTTCCAGACCAACATGGCGAAATTTCCATTGCGGACAACTGCAAGATTCCCCCGCGCGCCTTCGCGCGCGCGCGCGAACGCGATCGGGTGACCACGCGCGGGCGGGTCTCCCGAAATCCGGCTGATCACCGTCACGGGCTCCCTGCAGTCTCCAGACCACCATGGCAATATTCCCAGCGTGGAGAATAGAGAATTCCCACGCGCGCGTCCGCACGCGCGCGCGATCGGGGGACCCGCGCGCGGGAGGGTCACCCGAAATCAGGTTGGTCACCGTTGAGGGACCACCTCAGTTTCCAAACCAACATGGCGAATTTTCCATTGCGGACAACTGCAAGATTCCCCCGCGCGCCTCCGCGCGCGCGCGCGAGCGCGATCGAGTGACCACGCGCGGGCGGGTCACCGGAAATCCGGCTGATCACCGTTAAGGGCTCCCTTCAGTTTCCAGACCACCATGGCAACTTTCCATTATGGAGAAAATGGAACTCCCACGCGCGCGTCCGCACGCGCGCGCGATCGGGCGACCCGCGCGCGGGTGGGTCACCCGAAATCCGATTGGTCGCCGTCAAGGGCCCACTTCAGCTTCCAGGCCACCATGTAAACTTTTCCATCGTGGGCAAATTGAATTCCCTACGAGCGCGTCCGCGCGCGCGCGCGATCGGCCGGGCTACCCGCGCGCGGGCGCGTGGCCCGAAATCCGGCTGGTCATCGTTAAGGGTGCCAGGCCAACATGTCGAACTGTCCATTGTAAGCAACTGCAAAAGTTCCCGCGCGCGCGGCCGCGCGCGCGAGCGCAATCGGGCGACCCGCGGGCGGGTCGCCCGAAATCGGGTTGGTCACCGCCGTGAATTCAATTTCGTTGCAAGGCCAACATTTCTTCGAACGCGCATGGCGTCCAGCAGCGCCACTACATGTATCCGCAATGCGATCGGCGCACATGCAAAAGTGAAACACACAAGGTACGGATATATTTAAATATTCCGCCACTGCTTAGAAGAACACTATCCCAACAAACTGAGGCCCCATTCCCGCCAGCCAGGGCCACTTGCAACGAAATCCCAAGGGGGGGGGGGGGGGGGGGGGGGGGGGGTGGGCGGGGGTGGGGGAAACGAAGAGGAACGAAGGAGGAACGAGGAGGAGAGAGGGGCAAGACAATGAACTCGCACGACCCCAATCAGTGCGAATAAGCTCAAAGTAAGAGTGGGAGCTGTCTAATCAGGGCCACCCCGCCCCGACCGGGCAACAGTAGCACTGAGCGTGAGAGGGGGGGAGGGGAAAAGGGGCGCAAGAGAGCGGCAGTGGGGCGTAGATAACATTTCGTTGCAGGGCCAACATGGAGTATTTCCCATTGCGCACACTACCGACGGCGCCGCGCGCGTGCCCGCGCAGGCGCGATCGGGCGACCCACGCGCGGGCGGGTCACCCGAAATCAGGTTGGTCACCGTTGAGGGTTCACCTCAGTTTCCAAGCCAACATGGCGATTTTTCAAGTGTGGACATTCGAGAAACCCCCACGCGCGCTTCCGCGATAGCGCACGGGCGCGATCGGGCGACCCACGCGCGGGCGGGTCACCCGAAATCCGGTGGGAACAGAATCACTTCGCTTCCCAAGCCAACATGCCGACTTTCCATGGTGGGCACTACAGAACCCGCCACGCGCGCGTCCGCGCGCGCGCGATCGGGTGACCCCCGCGCGGGCGGGTCACCCGAAATCCAACTGGCCACCATAACAGGGCTCACTTCAGTTTCCTTGCCAACGTGGCGACCTCTCCATTGTGGACGCATACAGAATTTCCATCGGGCTCATAAGGGCTAGTAGAGCTCATGCGACTCATAAGGGTCATATGGGCTCCGAAGGCTCTTGGGGCTCGCGTGGCAAGTAGAGCCCATCGAGCTCATAGGGCTTCCAGGGCACATGGGACTCATCGAGCGCATTGAAAAAATGTCATAGGGCTTAAGAGGCGCTCAAGCGAGAGCCACATTTTGAAAACGAGCCGCCCTCCTTCCGCGAACATCTTGCAATTTGTTTAAACGAACGCGCGGCGCTGAAGCGAGAACCGCATTTTGAAAACAGCCGCCCTCCATCTGCGAAGCTCTTGCACATTGTTGAAAATGATTACGCGCGGCGCTGGTGCGAACACGCATTTGAAAACGAGCCGCCCTCCATCCGTGAAGCGCTTGCAACGCCATTGCAACGAATGTGCGCGGTGTTGAGGCGAGAACTAGGTTTTTAGAACGCAGTCCTCCACCCGTGAAGCCCTTGCGACGTTTTCCCAGCAAATGCACGCGGCGCTGACGCGATAACAACATTTGGACAACTAGCCGCCATCCATCCGCGAAGCCCTTGCAACATTTTCCCAGCGAGTGCGCGCGGCGCGTCGGCGAGAATATCACATTGAAAACGAGCCGCCCTCCATCCTTAAAGCTGGCGCAACGTTTTCAAAGCGAATGTGGGCGGCGCTGAGGCGCGAGCGCCATTTTGAAAACGTGCCGCCCTCCAGCCGCGAACGCTTGCAAGTCTTGCAGAACGAGTGCGCGCGGCGCTGAAGCGAGAACCACATCTTGAAAACGCGCCAACCTCAGTCCGTGAAGCCTTTGCAACAGTTCGAAATGAATGTGCGCGGCGCTAATGCGGGAACCACATTTCGAAAACGAGCCGCCCTCCATCCGCGAAGCTCCCGAGAGCTTTCAAATCGAATGTGCGCAGCTCTGATGCAACAGCGACAATTTGAACACGAGCCGCCCGCAACCCGTGAAAATCTTGCAACGTTTTCAGAACGAATGTGCGCGGCGCTGGGGCGAGAGCAACGACCCGCCCCCTATCCGCGCCACTCTTGCATTTGTTTCGAAACGAGCGCGCGCGGCGCTGATGCGAGAATGGCATTTTGAAAACCAGCCGCCCTCCATCCGTGCAACCCTTGTAATTGTTCGAAACGAATGCGCGCGGCGCTAAGGCGAGAACCACATTCTGAAAACGAGCCGCCTTCCATCCGCGAAGCTCCGGACAGCTTTAAAATCGAATGTGCGCAGCGCTGAGGCGGGAACAGAATTTTGAAAACAAGCCGCCCTCGATCCGTGAAGCTCTTGCAGCGCTTGTACAGCGAATGCGGGCGGCGCTGAGGCGGGGGCAACGAGCCGCCCTCCACGCGTGAAAACTCGTGCATTTTCTGAAACGAATGCGCGCAGCGCGAAAGAGAGAGCAACGAGCCGCCCTCTATCCGTGGAGCTCTTGCAAGTTGTTGGAACGAATGCGCGCGTCACTGCGGCGATAGCAGCGCGATCCTTCCGGCGCGGGGGAAACGTTTCCTGGCGCGGAAGTGTCATCCTTGAGCCGGACGGGCCGCGGGCGTGCGCGGGCGCGCGGTGTGTGGGGTGGCGTGTGTGTGTGTGTGTGTGTGTGTGTGTGTGTGTGTGTGTGTGTGTGTGTGTGTGTGAGTGTTGTGTGTGTGTTTGTTGTGTGTGTGTGAATGTTGTGTGTGTGTGTGAATGTTGTGTGTGCGCGCGCTGTGTGCGTGGTGTGGGGTGGGTTGGGGTGTGTGTGTGTGGGTGGGGTGGGGTGGGTGGGGGGGGGAGTTGGGAGGCTCCCTTCTTGAACGCTTTTTAAGGTTAAATTTGATAGGTCCCATGAATGTCTGGTGGCGCCAAGTGCAAGGGCTCGCTTGTGCCGCGTGTAATGGTTTACTGCGCGTTGCCTGATATTTCTGAGTGGCACAATTCCGTTCATGATATACGTTTTCATGTTGATACCAGCGGCTTCAAACACATTTCAGCGAACACAGGCCAGCATCGCGGCGGCGGAGGGGCGGGGGAAGGAACCCGCGCCCCCCCAAATGCAGCTCTGGTTCTCAGGGAGCTGCAAATGACAGGAGCAACATCGACGGCAACAGCAGAATAATCTCAGCCGCGCTCTGGGAACCGACATCATAGTCAGGCCCGGTTTCCTCCCCGCTCTACGCTTCGAATCATTGGCGGATCGGGCGCGGCAGGGCCCCTTGGCCCACGGCCCTCGGGCCGCCCCCCCCCCCTCGCACCTCCTCATTTTCCTCGGATGCTGACGCCGACGGCGATGAAGGTGGAGGAGGAGGAGGAGGCCCTTCTCCCAAGCGGCCTGCGGCGCCCCCCCGGCGGGGGGCGCGAGCTCTGGGCATGCGAATCTCGCAGCCGCCGCCCCCCCCCCCCCCCCCCCATGGCGCGCTGGAGCAAGCCAGGAGCGGGGAAAGATCCCCCCTCTCGGCGAGGGCGACGCGCGCGCCGACCGCGAAGCGGCGAGCGCAGGCCCGCAGGCCGAGCAAACTCGGAGGGGCCCCCCACACACACACACGCGCGCACGCACGCACGCACGCACGCACACACACACACACACACACACACACACACACACACACACACACACACACACACATAACACACACACACACACACACACACACACACGCACACACACACACACAACGCACGCACTCAAACGCACGCACGGCACGCAACGCAACGCACGCAACGCACACACACACACACACACACACACACATACACACACACACACACACACACCCACACACACACACACACCAGCTTTTATCATGGCGTGGGTGGGCGCCCCCCCCCCCCCCTCCCCAGCCCCCCCTCAAAAAAATGCCGGGGCCGCTCTTGGAGCGGCCTTGAGCCGAGGGCGACGGGGGAGGGGGGCGCGCGCGGGGGGGGGAAACGAGTTGCGATGAAACCAACTGTTCTTGCGAACGTCAACGTTTCCTCCCCGCCCCATGCCTCGCATCATCGGCGGATCGGGCGCGGCAGGGCCCAATGGGCCCACGGCCCTCAGGCCGCCCCCCCCTCCTCCTCGCACCTCCTTACTTTCCTCGGATGCTGACGCCGACGACGATGGAGGTGGAGGTGGAGGAGGCCCTTCTCCCAAGCGGCCTGCGTCGCCCCCCCCAGCGGGGGGCGCGAGCTCTGCGGCGTGCGAATCTCGCTGCCGCTGCGCCCCCTCTGCGCCCCCGACGCCATGCGCACCTCGAGCCGCGGGGCCCACCTCGAGGGCCCCCGCCCGAACTGGAGGGGGGCCCTGGCCCCCGCTACCCAGCGCTCCTAGCGCTGCTCTGTGCTTCCTTTTCACGTTGCCTCCTCCTTGCGCCCCCTGGCCGCCGCGCTGCCAGCCGTCGAGGCCCCCCTGCGCTCCGGCCTTGGACCTCGTCGGCCCCGGCTGCCCTGCGCGCCGAGCCTCAGGCCAACGCGGCCGACTTCTGCGCTCTCATGCCATGGCCAGGTCCGCGGCCGCCATGCTGCTGGCTACGCCCTGCGCCATGTCCCTCGCATCCCACAGATAGCCCTGGAAGGCGTCGCTGCTCCGCCGCCCCCAGCGCCGCGCCAGCGCCGTGTCCTTGAACGCCGCGTGGAGCGCTGATGCCCCCCTGATCCCCAGGCCGCGGGAGCCCGGGCCATTCGGGTCGACCCCCTCCGCCACGGCCGACTGCATCACCGCGCGCTGGACGTCCGCCCTCGCGACGAGCCGCTTGTCGTCATAGACGAAGAGCGGGTCGTGCGACTGCGCTCGGAAGAACCTCTCGCGCGCCCACCCCTCGTGGATCGTCGGCGCCTCCATCGACCCTGAAGTGGCTGCGCCATTCCCATCGGTTGTGCTGCAGTGGTCCGTCTTGCTGGCCCGTATCTTGATGGCGACTTCGTCCGCCTCGGGCCAGTTCCTCGTCGGTTCACCCGCTGCCTTCGGCGCGACGTCCACGCCCCTCAGGCCCTCGCCGCTGGCGCGGCCATTCTGGGCGCCCGACGCGTACTCGCTGACCCTCAGCAGGAAGAAGTAGCCCGTGGCGACCGCCGCCCATAGGGCCGCGCCCTCGCGCGACCTCTCCGGCTGCAGCTTCCCCCACGTCCACCTTGTCATTCTGGGCGTGACCAGCTTCTTCCGCTTGGCGTCGCCGCCGCGCCTCCTCGGGCCGTCGATCGCCATCCAGAGCCTGCCCGCGCCCGCCGCGAGGCCGCCCATGCCGTGGGCCAGGTGCTAGGTCCAGGCGGCGCTCAGGTACTGCTTGATGGCGCCCGCTTTCTTGCGCCCTCGCCTCGACAGGTGCGCGACGAACTCCAGCATCAACTCCTCCTCGTCTCTTCGGATCGCGGGCGTGACCTCCCCGATGGGGGCTGACGCTCCTCGCCCGGCAGAAGGCCCAGACCCCCGACGTCGTAAATTGTTTATGACGTCGACGGCCCCATTCCCCGGGAGCGGCGTTTCGTTCTGAGTCGTTTCTGGACGGTCCCGAGGGCTGGCAAGGGCCCCAACAAGCTAAAAATCATGAAAAACCTCCCGTCGTGATTTCTGCATAACTCGAGGGGGTCCGGGGAGGGGCCGCCACCTCCAGCCTAGGCTGTAGGACTTGATGGTGGAGCCTGCCAGCTTATCCAGGTTGAGCGCCATCTCCCAGTCCTCGCGCGTCTTGAGGTCCGTCAGCCTCGCGTTCTCCCTGACCGCCTCGGGCCCCAGCAACGTGGGCTGCCTGTTCTCGACAGGGTCCACGCTCTTGCCCTTGCGCTTCTTTTTTTGGGCGTTGGCGCCCACCTTCCAGTCCTCGGCCTCTCCCGGACACTGCGCTGCCACCGTCAACGTCAGGTCGTTCGGCCTCGCGTTCTCCCTGACCGCCTCGGGCCCCAGCAACGTGGGCGGCCTGTTCTCGACCGGGTCCACGCTCTTGCCCTTGCGCTTCTTTTTTTGGGCGTTGGCGCCCACCTTTCAGTCCTCGGCCGCTCCCGGACACTGCGCTGCCAAAGCCCAGTCGAGCCGCCAGCCGAGTGTGGTTTTGGTGGTGGTTTCGGCGCCCTTCTTCGAGAGGGGAAAGAAGAAAGAAACCAGAACCGGAACTGGAACCGGAACCAAAACCAAAACCAGAGCGGAAGAGCGCCGGAAAAAGGCAAACGCAAACCGAAACCAGAACCGGAACCGGAACCAAAACCAGGACCTCGGGAACCCCCCGAACCAAAGAAAAAGAAGAAAACCGGAACCGGAACCAGAACCGGAACCGGAACTTGAACCGTGACCTAGGAGGCCTTCTTCGGGGCGGGGAAGAAGAAGGAAACCGGAACCAAAACCGGAACCGGAACCAGAAGCAGGACCTGAGGCACCGAGAAAAAGGGGGAAACCAGAACCGGAACCGGAACTGGAACCAGAACCTCGACGACCGTCTCAAACGAAAAAAAAAAAAAAGGAAACCGGAACCATAACCAGAACCGATACCAAAACCGTGACCTGGAAGGTTTTCTCTGCGGGCGAAACAGAAGAAGGAAACCGGAACCAAAACCGGAACCGGAACCAAAACCGTGACCTGGGGGTCTTCTCTGGGGCGAAGAAGAAGAAGGAAACCAGAACCGAACCAAAACCGTAACCTGGAAGGTCTTCTTTGGGGCCCCGAAGAAGAAAGAAACCGGAACCAAAACCAGAACCGGAACCAAAACCGTGACCTGGGGGGTCTTTGTGGGACCCCGAAGAAAAAAGAAACCGGAACCAAAACCAGAACCGGAACCAAAACCGTGACCTGGGGGGTCTTCTTTGGGACCCCGAGGAAGAAGCAAACCAGAACCGGAACCGGAACCATAACCAAAACCGTGACCTGTAGGTTTTGTTGGGCCCCGAAGAAGAAGGGAACCGGAACCAGAACCGGAACCGGAACCAAAACCGTGACGTCGGGGCCTTCTTTGGGACCCCGAGGGAGAAGCAAACCAGAACCAAGACCGGAACCATAACCAAAAACCGTGACCTGCAGCTTCCTTGGCCCCGAAGAAGAAAGAAACCGAAACCAGAACGGGAACCGTATTCAGAACCGTGACCTGCGGTAGTCCACATGGCATCCCCCTGTGAAGAAAAAGCTGGCACCCTGAGGTTCTGTCTTGGACACGGAGGTTATTGAAAAGCGGGTGTTCCCTTGGAGACGGAGTCTGTTGAGTACTGGGCGCTCTCATGGAGATACAGGCGGTGGGGCGGGCGGGCGGACGGGGGGCGGGCGAAAACAAATATATACCTCTAGCGTGTGCTCTCTCAGCGGGGTATGTTGAGTACTGGGTGCCTTCTTGGACACGAGGTCTGTTGAGTACTGGGTGCTGTCTTGGAGACGGAGGTTTTTAAATGCTGGGTGCTCCCTTGGACACGGAGCCTGATGAATACTGGGTGCTGCCTTGGAGACGGAAGCTGTTGAGTAGGTGCTGTTCTCTTGGAGACGGAGTCCGTTGAGTAATGTGTGCTCTCTTGGAAACAGGAGGCGGACGGACGGGCGGGCGGGCGAGGCGGGTGGGCGGGTCGGGTTTTCAAATAGACCTCTAATGAGTGCTCTCTGGCAACGGGGTCTGTTGAGAACTGGGTGCCTTCTTGGACACGGAGTCTGTCGAATACACACGGAGTCAGTTGAGTACTGGGTGCTCTCTTGGACACGGAGTCTGATGAAAACCGGGTGCTGTCTTGGAGGCGGAAGTTGTTTGAGTAGCGGGTGCTCTCTTTGGGACGGAGCCAGTTGAGTAGTGGGTGCTCTTTTGGAGACATAAACGGGCGGGCGGGCGGGCGGGGGGCGGGCGGGTCGGATTTTTAAAAACAAACATCTAGTGGGTGCTCCCTGGCAGCGGGGTCTGTTGAGTACTGGGTGCTTTCTTGGACGCGGAGTCTGTTGAGTACTGGGTGCTGTCTTGGAGACGGAGGCTGTTGAATATTGGGTGCTCCCTTGGACACGGAGTCTGTTGAATACTGGGTGCTGCCTTGGAGACGGGTGGTGTTGAGTAGTGGCTGCTCTCTTGGAAACGGAGTCTGTTGAGTAATAGGTGCTCTCTTGGAGACAGGCGGGCGGTCGGGCGGGCGGGCGGGCGGGGGCGGCCGGCGGGTCGGGTTTCTTTTTTGTAATAGACCTCTAGCGTGTGCTCTCTGGCAGCGGGGTCTGTTGAGTACAACTTCTTGGACACGGGGTCTGTTGAGTACTGGGTGCTGTCTTGGACACGGAGCCTGATGAATACCAAGTGCTGTTTTGGAGACGGAGGTTGTCTGAGTAGCGGGTGCTCTCTTTGGGACGGAGTCAGTTGAGTAGTGGATGCTCTCTTGGAGACATAAACGGCGGGCGGGCGGGCGGGGGGCGGGCGGGCGGGATGGGTTTTCAAATAGACCTCTAGTGGGTGCTCTCTGGCAGCGGGGCCTGTTGAGTACTGGGTGCTTTCTTGGACAAGGAGTCTGGTGAGTACACACGGAGTCTGTTGAGTACTGGGTGCTCTCTTGGCCACGGACTCTGATGAATACCGGGCGCTGTTTTGGAGACGGAGGTTGTTTGAGTAGCGGGTGCTCTCTTGGAGACGGAGTCTGTTGAATAGTGGGTGCTCTCTTGGAGACAGACGCGGGCGGTCGGGCGGTCGGGCGGGCGGGGGGCGCGCGGGCCGGGTTTTTTAATTGACCTCTAGTGGGTGCTATCTGGCAACGGGGTCTGTTGAATACTGGGTGGCCTCTTGAACACGGGGCCTGTTGAGTTCAGAGTGCTGTCTTGGAGACGGAGGCTGTTGAATACTGAGTGCTCCCTTGGACACGGAGTCTGTTGAATACCGGGTGCTGCCTTGGAGACGGAGGCTGTTGAATACTGGGTGCTCTCTTGGACACGGAGTCTGTTGAATACCGGGTGCTGCCTTGGAGACGGGAACTGTTGAATAGTGGCTGCTCCCTTGGAAACGGAGTCTGTTGAGTAATGGGTGCTCTCTTGGAGACAGAAGCGGGCGGGGCGGGCGGGCGGGCGGGGGGCGGGCGGGCGGTCGGGCTTTTTAAGCTAGACCTCTAGTGAGTGCTCTCTGGCAGCGGGGTCTGCTGAGTACTGGGTGCCTTGTTGGACACGGAGTCTGTTGAGTACTGGGTGTGTCTTGGACACGGAGCTTGTGAGTACTGGGTGCTCTTGGACACGGAGTCTGATGAATACGAAGTTCTTTTGGACACGGGATCTGTTGAGTAGTGGCTGCTCTCTTGGAGACGGAGCCTGTTCAGTAGTGGGTGTTTTTTTGGAGACGGAGGCGGGCGGTCGGGCGGGGGGCGGGCGGGCGGGTCGGGTTTTGATGAAAGACCTCTAGTGGGTGCTCTCTGGCAGCGGGGTCTGTTGAGTACTGGGTGCCTTGTTGGACACGGAATCTGTTGAGTACATAGTGCTGTTTTGGGAACGGAATCAGTTGAGACCTGTGTGCTCCCTTGGACACAGAGTCTGTTGAATACTGGGCGCAGCCTTGGAAACGGAGTCCGTTGAGTAGTGGGTGCTGTCTTGGAGACACAGGCGCGAGGTCGGGCGGGGGGCGGGCGGGCGGGTCGTTTTTTTTTTTTTTTCTGCTCTCTGGCAGCGGGATCTGTTGAGTACTGGGTGCCTTCTTGGACACGGAAGTTGTTGAGTACAAGGTGCTGTCTTGGAGACGTAGTCTGTTGACTGGGTGCTACCTTGGACACGGAGTCTGTTGAATACTCGGCGCTGTCTTGGAGACGGAGGCAATGAAAAAGTGACTGCTGTCTTGGAGACTGAGTTTGTTGAGTCGCGGGTGCTCTCTTGGAGACAAAGGCGGGCGGTCGGGCGTGCGGGTGGGCGGGGGGCGGGCGGGCGGGTCGGGTTTTTAAATCGACCTTTACTGGGTGCTCTCTGGCAGCGGGGTCTGTTGAGTACTGGGTGCCTTTTTGGACACGGAGTCTGTTGAATACACGGTGCTGTCTTGCAGACGGGGTCTGTTGAGTGCTGTGTGCTCCCTTGGACACGGAGTCTGTTGAATACCGGGTGCTGCCTTGGAGACGGAGGCTGTTGAATACTGAGTGATGTTTGAGAGACGGGGTCAATTGACTCGTTGTTTACTGTTGTTTTTTGGAAGCACAGGCCGGAACCGGAATCGGAACCAGAACCGCGACCTGGAAAGTCTTCGTTTGGACCACGAAGAAGAAGGAAACCGGAACCGGAACAGGAACCAAACCGTGCCTTGGGGGGTCTTCTTTGGGACCCCGAAGAACAAGGAAACCGACGCCGGAACCGGAACCGGAGCTGAAACCAGAACCAAGACCTGGAAAGGCTTCTTTGGGACCCCGAAGAAGAAGGAAACCGGAGCCAGAACCAGAACCGGAACCAAAACCATAACCGTGATTTGGAATGTTTTTTTGTTGGGGCCCCGAGGAAAAGGAAACCGGAACCAGAAGAGGAACTGGAACCAGAAACCGTGACCTGAGGGTGCTTTCTCGTAGACGGAGTATGTTGAGTAGCGGGTGCTCTCTGGCAGCGGGGTTTGTGGAGCGCTGGGCGCCTTCTTGGACATGGAGTCCGTTGAGTGCAGGGTGTTGTGTTGGAGACGGAGTCTTCTGAGTATTGGGTGATCCCTGGGACACGGAGTCCGTTGAATGTTGGGTGATGTCTTGGAGACGGAGGCCGTTGAGTAGCGGGCGCTTTCTTTGAGACGGAGTCCGTTGAAGACTGGGCGCTGTCTTGGAGACAGAATAATCAGAAGGTGGGAGCGAAGAGGATGAGGAGGATCATGAGGAAGATCACACGGAGGAGGAGGAGGAGGAGGAGGAGGAACAGGGCGCGGGAGGGAGAATAATGAGGATAACAAAGAAACACCGCGCAGAGAGGCGCACGCGCAGCAGAAACACACGGAGCGAACAACTCAACTGTCAAGCACAGTGAAACGCGAAGGCCCTGCTGAAACCCACTGCGTCGGTCGAGGCTGAACGCGCAGGGCGACCCAAACGGAACCTGGCTAATCAAGCAGGGCGGTTGCTGTCAGGAGCGGGCCTGGTTCTCAGGAGCGCTTGGCCCTTGCTGACATAACCTAGGTGTTCTCAAAATCGAACAGCAAATCTTCCGGCTGCGTCGGCGTTGCCGCGCAACCGTTCGGCGCATTCTGGTGTTTTGAGAAACAAATATGTTTAGAATTGATTGCCCTAAATCAAGGCTGCAATTGCGTTCGTATTTCCTTTGCTGCGCGGCGCTCTGGGCAGTGGCGGACGTGCGCGGCTGCGCAAATGTAATAGTAGACGGCGCAATGCCCCGGGTTCGTAGTCATTCCCACGTACGTGATCCGATCAAGAAACGAGAAGCACTGCTCGCAAGCCTCAGTGTCGATGCGGGTAGTGAGATGCTCGTTCTCGTCGCGCCTGGGGCCCGATTTCCCTGCAGCCTCTGGGTCCTCCAAGCAACGAGCGCGGCTGCGCGCGTGCCAACTGTCAAGCATATAGTGTAAGAGGCTTAATAGCCGAGAAGTCGCCGTGTGGCCACGCCGCTTCGGATTGGTGGCGCACTTCGCCACGGCGCAAGCGTTGCCGAAAAATACCACATCAGGAACCCGACCACCGAGCCCTGCATCCCGGCACTCTTGGATGAATTGCACAACGCCCGCCAAAACGACGTGCACTTGGCTCGCCCCTTCTCCAAACTGGTGTTCTTCCCAATCCAAAAAGAGCCGGCAACCGCTCACGGCGGCAATGATTCCTCCCAGACGTCTGCGCTCCCATGTTTTGGGAGCTTTGCTTCCCTGCGCAGCTTTATCGATATGGCATTCGCCCTTGCCGCAGTCGTCCTCGGCGAGCACGTGCGTGCCTGCAGGGGCCGTCGCCTGTGAGCCACCGCGCGCTCTCTGGATGAGTTTCGCGCCGCGTGCCGCGGTAGTTTTCAGTCTGGACATGTCGTAGCTCTGGCGCATAGTCGTGCTCGCGTCAACGGATTTCAACCATGCCCGCCGCGTGCGTTCGCCGCCCTCCAACGGCTGCTCCACTTGATACTCGACCTCGCCTCCGACGGTGGCCCTGCGCTTGAGGACGCGGCCAACCTCTTCTGCAGGGGCGGGGGGGCCCTGACTGAGGCGGAAATGCCGCGCGTGGATTTTATGCTTTTTAAAAAAGTCGAATTCTGACCCGCGGTAACCGCGCAAGCATGAAAACGGAACGCTCGGCTGGAGCCCCGGAGCCCCCCGCGCGTGAGAAATGCGGCCCCGGAAACCGATGGGGGTAAGAGTTCGCCCAGGTGCCCTCAGCAACTGCGTCGCGGTCGGCGCGGCGCAAGCCTGCCTGCAAAGGCGGCCCGGGGCAACCCTGCTGACGCCGCGCGTCCACTCCTGGGGCGTGGCGCGGCGGGCCTTCCAAGCAAGCGCACAAGAAACGTTTGGCCCTCGTTTCCCGTCGAGCCCAACCGCGAAATCCGCCGACCCCTGAGGGTCCGCAGACGAGCGGGGGTCGCGGGCGGGGGCTCTCAGGGGGGGGCCCTCGAAACCCGACGGCGCCCCCTGACGGCCCCGCTGAGCAACGGGGTGCCAGCGCGGCCCCCTGGGCCGCGCAAGACGGCCAGGCCGCCTCTCGCCTTCCCGCGCCCCCATCCCAGACCATGACGCCCCTGAGAGGTCCAAGAAAACATTGGCCCATGACGGCCTCAAAATATGGAAAACCCGCAGCGTGGGCGGATGCGGCGGAAGCACATGGGACAACGAGAATAGGCGTCGCACGTGGCGACATGTTCAAGCGCCCACTTCCGCAGAAAACATGTTCGCATTGTTGGGCGCAACGCCAGCAACCACGCGTCGTCGACGCCTGCTCTCGCTGACCAGAACTGCGTCCAATCCATTTCTGGAATGGTAGAGGCCGGCAATAACCGCGCGATGGCCCAGGCAAACCATAAGCCTTCGATCATCAGACCTGTGTCGTTCGAACAGGTTGCGTCGCGTTCTGATCTAACTGACCACTTGCGCTGATCGAAGAACACGTCGCGAACTGCATGGAAAGACCCCGGGCTTGGCGCGCGCCGCCGCGCCCCGCAGCGCGCGCCGAGGCGCAACATTGCCGAGGCTCTACGAGGCGACGTCTAATTTAAGCGCGCGGACAAGCGCGCAAGGAGAACGGGGCATCCAACATGCGCCTCGGCACGCGCATGCGTTGAATAATTCGAAGCGCGTTGCTCCGCAGTGGCCGCGTGAGAAAGTCCACCATGCATCCGTTCTTTTCGCCGCGCATGAGAGCCCGAGCGCTGGGGGCGGCGTGTCTTCGCGCGTGCAGACGCGCGGTGCTCATCTACCGGCCTTCGGCCCATCCACCCACTGTGCCCAGGCTGTGGGCATGGAACCTCTGGGGTGTCCGTTGGGATCTCGTTGGGGAGCTTCTCGTGGGCCTCTTGGAAGCAATTGAGAGGCCTCTTGGGGCCTTCTTTGTGGCTCTGGTGGCCTCTTTTGGGACTATTGGGGGCCTCTTGGGGCCTATTGGGGGACTCTTTGGCGCCGCGTCGAATGCGGCGCTCGCGCGGCGGTGGAAACTGCCGCAGGCGTCCGCATAGGACGCCGCTGGCGAGGACGAGGTCTTTGGACGCGCTCGCGGCGCAGTTGTTGGCGTCGGCAGCTGGCGCAAAGAAGACGTCGCCAGTTTCTGCATCAGGATGGGAACGAAGCCGTTGAACTGGATAATCGCCCGTCTTTGCGTCGCGGCGCGCGCGCGACCGTGGCCCCAAGGAGAACCGCCCGCAACAAGCGCAGTGTCGCTCAATGGCCACGCCCCGGCGTGACTGCGGCGACTCGTCGCGCAAACTTAACGGCGCCCGTCTGCGGTGTGAGCCCAAAGAAATCTTGCAATCAGGACAAGATTCAACGCCGGGGGGAATCTCCAACGGCGGTCCCCGACGCAAAGGCACTCCGCGAAGCGCATCGGGCAAGGCAGTCTCCAACTGACGGGAACGGGATTCAAAACGGCACCTGCCGAATGCCCCCCCCAACCCCGCCCCCCCGACCCCGCCCCCTGAGAGCTGGGGCAAACGGGGCGCGGGGAAGGGGCCGTTCCAAAGAATGGCGGTTGAGGGAACGTGGCGAACAATCAAGCAAGACTCAATGCGCTATCCCACCAGCCCTGCGGGCAACAATGGTTTAGCGCGCGAAAGCATTCGAAACGAAGATCAGCGTGGGCCTGCGACGGGTCTCGCGCGTCCCAAGATCTCCTGGATAATCCCAAAACAATTTGCAGACATCGGCCTGCCTTGTGGAAGATCCGCCGCCCCTCTCCGGGCTGCCAAACGCACGCGGCGCGGCGGGCCCGCGCGCGCTGGCCTCCATCAGCGCGGGTTTCAAGCGTGTCGGCGCGCAAGGGCACGGACAAACACACCTAATGAACAACCCGCAGGCTGGATCAAGGCATCGGGGGGGGGGGGGGGGGGGGGCGCTCGCCCAAATCGCCGCGCAACGGAATGGCCATTCGCCATATTACCCTTTGGGATGCGAATGTTGCGATTATATGATAAGCTGATTGATCCATAGTTGTCGCGGGCCCAGTGCAAGTCCAATTTGGGGTGTGATGCGATTTTGCTATCTCTCTTTACACCCGCGGGAAGTCGTGGTGGCGCCGATTCTAGGGGCTGCCATGACCCCTATTAGTTAGGCAGTAAAGCGATGCGTAGATGGGTCGGCCGAGGGGGGCGGCAGAGACGGGGTATAAAATATTGGCATGGGCACATGCCGTACTACGCGAATGAACCGCAGCCAATCGAAGCCCATGTCCCGACATTCCCCGCCGCATCATCATTCGGTGACCGTGGGCACCATCGCCGGGTGCCGACGGCAAAGGCAGGGCGCCCGTCGGCAAAGGCAGTGCCCGGAGCGCGCTGGGTGGGGGGGGGGGGCCGCTGCGTCTTGGGGGGGGGGGGGGGGGGGGGGCGCCATGGCGCCCGCCATGCCCCAAGCAATAAAGAAATGGCCTTTTGGAGAACGTCAGCCTCGCCTAGTCGGCGATTCGGGCGGAGGCCCCTGGGGGCGGCGGAGCGCCGCGAAGCGACCCAGCGACCCAGAGAGCGAGCTGCGGCCTAGCGCGCGGGCCGCCTCTGCCCCCGCCGAGGCGCGCAGGGGGCCCCCAGCGCGGCCAGCCGCGCCGCCCAGTCCACGGGCCCCCGCCAGCGCTGCGCGGCCTGCGCCCCTAGGGCCGCCGCGCAGTCCAGCGTCTGGCCCCCGCGCAGCCGCGCCTGGCAGCGCCCGCAGAAGAAGCCGTTTCCGGGGCGCGCCTCGTCGCCCCCCAGCAGCCGCACCTCGGTGGAGCCGGCGGCGGCGGTGTAGGCAGTCAGCTCCAGGCCCAGCGCGCCGCCGCAGGCGTCGCAGCTCGTCGGCGGCCCCCAGGCAGCGGGGGGCCACTCTGAGAAGGGCGCCCTGGCGACCTGGCGACGCAGGGCAAGACAGGGGGGCGATCGGGGCACCCGGGCCCCATCGACGAGGGGGGGCCGCTGCTTGCGCGCGACGGCCCCCCCCGCCGACGGGGCGCCAGGCGCCGCGTCGAACGATGCCCAGCCCCCCGGCGCCGGCCTCCTGGCAGAGAGCGCAAGAGTAGTCTGCAGGCGTCGCCGCCGGCGGGGGCGGCGCGCCAGCAGTGGCGCGGGCCCCCCTCAAGCAGCCGCGCCGCAAGCCTCCGCGAGCGGGGCGCGCTGGTCGGGCCGCGGCCGCCGCCGAGCCGGCCGCCGCGCCTGCAGGCGGCGGCGCGGCGGGCGCTCGGGCGAGGGCGCGGCGTCGCTTGGCTGGCGGCGCTCGAGGGCCGCATCCGCGGGGTCGAAATCCCCGGCCACCGGCCGCGCGCGGCCGGCCCGCCGGCGCGCGCCCGCCCCTGCCGCCGCCGCACACGCAGGAATACAGGCGTCGGTCACAAGGTATTTCAACGGGCGCTGAACGACCCGTTCACAGCTAATGCGTCGCCCATTCAGATGCGCTGAACGACCCGTTCACAGCTAATGCGTCGCCCATTCAGATGCCGAGGCGCGGTTGGCGTCTACTACTCGAAGGCACATTTTCACAGGAACGCGGCGCTCGAGCTGCGTTGTCCGTCGGCGGCGACGCATCGCCCGACGCGCCCGCGCAAGCACGATGGGAAAGTTCACCGTGCTTCCAGCGCTCTCTGGGCGATGGCCCGCGACGTAACAAGGCGGGCAGCGATGGCTGGGCATCGTCGAGGCGCCCACGGACAACGCCAGCACGCCGCATGCCCGCTTCAATATGCCTCGAAAGTGGATGCCGCCCATGCCATTGCAGCCGAATTCGCGATGCAAAAGCTATGCATGAGCAGTTCAGCACCCTTCGAGAGAACCTCGCGGTCCACCCCCCGAGGCCTGGAGTGCCAGTTGTTGTGCCGGCGATCCAAAGGCCAGGTGTGGGCGTGGCACTGCTCGCAGCACACCCAGTAGGCCTCTCTGGGAAGGGCCACAAGACGCAAACGCGGCGCGCGCAAGCATGAATGCCGAACCCGGGAGAAGCCGACGCGCGCGAGAGCACGTTTGCTTCTCCATGGCGGCGAGCATAGCCTGCGCGCCCCGCCAGCGGCCTTGAAGATGCTTCCACGGGCCTGTGTACGGCTGAACCAGGCCCACTTGAGGCCTTCCTCAACACGCCAGGCGTGGCGCAAGGATGTGGAAGCGAGCTCGGCGCACTGGGCGACGCCACATCGCTGGCACAACGGCGGCGCCATCGGAACCAACGAAGGCTACGGATGAATACCGAAACAGCAACAGCACGAGGATCCCACGATCATCCTCATCAAGCTCGTCGTCACACCTTCATGAAATTCAACAAGGCCGTATTCGTCATCATTACCATCCTCTTCCTCATCACCAACATCATCGTCATCATCATCGTCGTCGTCAGCGTCGTCATCGTCCTGCGCATTCGCATCCGCAACAAGCTGGATACACCGCATAAAGATGCAGGTGAAGCCGATCATACGACCCGAAGCATCATCGCCAGCGGCAGCGTCAGCGCCAGCGTCGTCGTCATCATCCAGGTCGTCATCATCATCGTCAGCGTCAGCGTCGTCGTTATGAGCAACCGCTTCGAGTTGGACAGCCTACGCGTCAACGTGTACGCTTCCAATCAAAAAGAACCTGCGGTATCGCAGAATCACCGCCAGCAGCATCGTCATCATCATCATCTTCGGCGTATTCGTGGCCTTCCCATCAGCATCGTCGTCAGCATCGTCATCGTCATCGCCATTGTCATCGTCGTCGCCGCCATCAATACAAATCCCTCCGCACATCGTCGTCGCCACCGTCATGGAAAACATCGCCAGCAGTATCGTCATCCCCGTTCTCATCCTCAACGTCGCCACCTTCGTCATCGCCAGCGTTACCTTGCTCTCAACATCGTCGTCGCCAACGCCATTGTCATCGTCATCGTGGTCATCGTCATCGTTAATCAAGCCATTCGCATATCGTCGTCGTCATCGTCGTCATTGTCATGGAATCATCGTTGACAGAATCGTCAGCACCATCAGCATCACCATCATCAGCATCATCATCGTCGTCGTATCAATCGTTATTGACCTTCCCCTCGTCGTCGCCATCGCCATTGTCCTCGTCATCGTTGTCATCGTAATCGTCATCGGAAGCATTGTCATCGTGGTCCGGCGCTCGGTGCCCAGTGCCACTGCCCGGGGCCGGGGGGCCGGGGCCCGGGGCCCGGTGCCCAGGCCCGGGGCCCGGGCGCGAATCCTGGCTGCTTCGGGCCACCCAGGGTTCTCATGGCGACGCCACCCCGCGGCCAGAACGGCCCGAGAGGCCTCCAAGATTGCCCGACGAGGCTCCGAAGAGAGCTTCAGAGGCCAAGACGGCCGAACATGGCCAACTTGGCCAAAACCATAATTACTGGCCGAAGATGGCCCCCAAGACGGCCCAAAATGCTCCCAAGACGGCTCGAGAGGCCTCCCGACAGGGCCCCACGAAACAATAATCAGCGATTGTCTTAATGTTTTTGTGAATCGTTGGCCTTCTCGCCTTTTCGGTTTTCCGACGCTCCGAGACGGACCAAAAGGTTCCCAAGATCGCCCCACGAGCAGAAGGAAACCACAACCATAACGGGAACCAGAACCGAAACCGTGACCAGGGGGGTCTTCGTCGAATACAGACGAAGAACCAGAACCAGAACCGGAACCGTGACCAAGAGGGTCTTTTTCGAAGACAGAAAAAGGAAACCGGAACCGGAACCATAACCAGAACCAGAACCGTGACCAGGAGGGTCTTCTTCGAGGCCAAGAGAAGAAAGAAACCGGAACCAAAACCGGAACCCGAACCGGGACCGAAACCTGGGGGGTCTTCTTCGAAGACAGAAGAAGAAAGAAACCGGAACCGGAACCAGAAACAAAACCGGCACCGTGACCAAGGGGGTCGTTTTCGAACCAAGAGAGGAAAGAAACCGGAACCAAAACCGGAACCAAAACCGGAACCGTGACATGGGGGGTCTTCTTCGGAGACGGAAGAAGAAGGAAACCGGAACCGGAACCAGAACCAAAACCGAAACCGTGACCAGGTGGTCCTTTTTCGAGGCCAGGAGAAGAAGGAAACCGGAACCAGAACCGGAACTAGAACCAGAACCGTGACCAAGAGGTCTTCTTCGCGGCCAAGAGAAGAAGGAAAAACTGGAACTGGAACCGAAACCGTAACCAGGGCGGTCTTCTTTGAGGCGAAACGAAAAAGGAAACCAGAACCGGAACCGGAACCAAAACCAGAACCATAACCGTTACCTGAGGGTGCTCTTCAAATCCCCGAAGAAGAAGAAGGAAACCGGAACCGGAACCGGAACCAAAACCAGAACGTGAAGGTTTTTTTTCAGGCCGGGAAGAAGAAGAAGGAAACCAGAACCAGAACCAGAACCGGAACCGTCACCAAAGAAGCCTTTTCCACGCAGATGCCCCGATCACCAAAAAAATGCAGCGCGTTTGATCGCGCTCGAAATTCCAGAAAACCCGAAAAATTTCGTGAGCGCGCTCCGGAAAAACGGTTTCTTGAGTTCGGTCTTGCGCTGGAAATAATTTCCAGCGCGCTGGAAATCTCGCGCTGGAAATTTCGGTCGGCGCGCGCTGGAAATTTCAAAATTTCCAGCGCGCGCCGCGCTGGAAATTTCGACGTCGATTGCGCGCCGCGATCGAATTTCGAATTTCGAGCGCGTGTCAGAAGTAACCCCTGTCGCAGTCGAAGTCGTTGTCACGCTCGATCGCAACATCGCGGGGTAGGAAAGTTCACGCGCCTAGAGGGCCCACGTCGGGTCTGCGGATTTTGTTGGCGTATTTGGTTTGCTGACGTTGGCGATGGTGACGACGTTGATGCTGTACCGAAAACGAGTCTTGACGATGACGTTGACGATGACGTTGGCGATGGCGTTGGCGACGACGTTGATGGGCCATCAACGTCGTCGCCAACGCCATCGCCAACGCCATCGCCAACGCCATCAATGGCTACCACCAACGCGACTCGCCCACGTTGATGGACCATCCAACGTCGTCGCCATCGCCGACCCCATCAATGATGGCGTTGGCGATGGGAGGTCATCGCCAACGCCAACGCCATCAATGATGATGTTGGCGTTGGGAGGTGACGACGTTTGATAGATGGGGTGCGGGTGGATGGTGGAGTAGGCAGTAAGAGCGGAAGATGACGGACGACGACGATGAAGTTGACGGTGACGACGGCATTGATGATAAGGAGGATGACGAGCAAGACGACGATAGCGAAGCAGAGAATAATGGCATGATAAGGAAACGTAACAGGATCAGGAGGGCAAGGGGCGCGAGGAGGAGGAGGAGGAGGAGGAGGAGAAGGGGAAGGAGACGAGGGGGAGGAGCAGGAGTTGGAGTTGGAGTTGGAGGAGGAGGAGGAGGAGAAGGAGGAGCTGGATGAGGAGGAGGATGCAGATAAGAAGGAGGGCCGTGGAATTGGCAGTGGAAGGGGACTGGGGATGGCTGTGTTTGCCTCCCCCGAGCCATTTTGGTGATCAAATGCGTTTCCAGCCCATGAAGTTCGTCCCGTATCGAGTTCCGACGCCCGATGTCGACGTGACGGCCCTGGGCAAAGCCCTGGTGGACTACGTCGGGGCTGTGGGAGTCCGTCAGGCCTTCTCTGTTCCCCCCCTCTTCGCTCTGCTCATCCCCATCCTCCTCTTGTGTACTTCGACTGGGGCAGGGGCAGCATGATGGTGGTGGTGGCGACGACGACGGCGGTGGTTGACATGACATTGGCAGCACTGTCGTCGCCATCGTGATCGTCATGATCGTCGTCCTCGTCGTCCTCCTCTCCTTGCTACTCCTCCTCCACCCTTCATGCTCCTCCTTCTCCTCGTGTTATTCGTCTTCTTTTCCCTCCTCCTCCTTCCTTCTCCTCTTCCGCTCCCTCCGCCTACTCCTCCGTCGTCGTCGTGTATTGGGATGGTTTACCTATCGTCAACCCTTTCGACCTCAATGTGTCACCCCCCCTCGATCCCGTTCAGTGTCCCTGGTATTCGGGGATGGGTTGCTTGGGGGCATTACCCTCGGTCAGTTTGTGAGCATGTCTCAGGCGTAACCATAGGCGATGCCACCCCACCCGCGCCGAGTCCCGAGCCCCCTCCTGTCGCCAGGCCTTCCTCCTCGGGCGCTACAATACGCTCGACAAGAACAAGGCCGTCCACAGCCCGAGCCTCGTCGACTGCTCCGAGCTGGTGGCACGGGACGCGAACGCGTTCGCTAGGGCGTGGTGATGACGATACTGATGATGATGATGATGATGAGGGTGATGAGAATGACGATGATGATGATGCTGATGCTGATGCTGATGATACTGATGATGATGATGATGGTGATGATGATGATGATGATGTGGACGATTCGGGGCCATCTTGTTTCTTCTTTGTGCAAACGGCGGAGGGCGGCCTCGAGGGATACGCCAGCAGTGAAGCACAGACACGGTGAAACATTGAAAGCTCAAGTGGGCGGGGGGGGCCAGGGTAGAACTTGAGCAAGGGAATGCGGCCGCGGTGTTGCCACAAATGCCGACAAGTCGCTGTATGTGGACGATTCGGGGCCATCTTGTCTCTTCTTTGTGCAAACGGCGGAGGGCGGCCTCGAGGGATACGCCGGCAGTGAAGCACAGACACGGTACCACACGCTAGTCTACCCAGGTGGCCACAGCCGAATTACTCATTGACCAAACATTTTCTTATATCTCGCGGCGCGGGACAGATGACGAACTTCGGCCACTATCATTTCAGTGCCAGCAATGGCCACTTCCGATGGGGAGACCCTTAGCAGAGGCACGAGCTACGGCGCCCAGTGCTGGACGTCCCAGGCCTCCCAGGTGACGTCTCAGAGTGCGATCACAGAGGCCATGGGCGCAGTGGCAACGACTAGCGAGGCAATCAAGATCCCGCACGCTCCATCCGACGAGGTGGAGTCGCTGTCTCACGCGCCCCGCATGCATGCACGCGTCGAGGGAGCAGGAGGAGGAGGAAGAGGCAAGGAGAGGGGACAGGCGGGGATGCCTCCAAATGAGGCTCGACACAGGGTGCATAAAAATGATCGGGACTCTGCGGGAGATACACTCCGCGATCAATTTGAAGGTGGATTCAGCCAACGCGTTTGCCACTCGCACGGCGCGACAGGCGGCCTCTGAGGCTCTATTCGCGTGCAGCAGAGAATCAAACTTGCGGACACGCGACGCCCCTGGCGCCCAGGTGCCCCAGGGCAAGGACGCCCAGACTCCGAGCACAGCCGAGGCGCGCACCCAGCCAGTCAGAGACTTCAGAACCTGAGGGTCAGCGAGGTCGTCGAGGTGATGTCGAGCAACGTTCACCGCAACGGTGCCGAGCCCGCGGGCCTCGCACACTCGCCGAACTCGGTCGGGGACACAGGTGCAGAGCATGATGAGGTACGGCATCACTGTGGCATGCGCCCGCGCACGTAGCCACAGGCGCCTCACACGAAGAGCCACTTGTCGGTCATCGCGGGAGGCGCCTGCACCGGCGCCGACGCCGACGCCGGCCTGAGGGGCGGCAGCGGCAGCGAGAAGATGCCCGTCCTCGCCATCACGTCCATCAGGCCCAACAGATCGCTCTCGACCTTCCGCCCGAAGTCGACCAGCGCGGGGTCGAGCTGACCCAGCCGCTGCTGCATGCGCGCCCGCTTGGCGTACCTGTTCAGAGACTGGTCCGTCCTCCACCTGCCGCGGTCCTTGACCTCCTTCCTCGTGCGGCGACCCGAGACGAGGTCGTCGGAGGCCCCCCCGTGGCGCAGCGAGTAGAGGGAGGCCTGCTGGTCGGAGATCCCGAGCTGGACCAGGGCCTCCGCGAAAGCGCGCCGCAGCTGGTGCGGCGCGAAGGCCCAGAGGCTCTCCTCCGCGCGGCGTCCTTGCCGAAG
>CAUYUJ010014316.1:376719-416719 GCA_963575745.1 Prorocentrum cordatum
CTCCTCCTCCTCCTCCTCCTCCTCCTCCTCCTCTTCCGCGCCCCGGGAGCGCCTGCGAGCGCCGAGGGGCGCTGGGGAGCCCCCGCCTGGCTCGGCCCTGCCCGCGCGGCTCGCCGCCGGCCGCTCCGCGGCCTGCCGGTCGGGCATCCCGGCGCCGAGGCCGGCCGCCGACGAGGAGCAGCCGCCGCCGGGCCTGGCGCCCCTGCTGCCGGCGCTGCGCGACCTGAGGCTCGAGGAGTTCTGGCCGCGCGGGCACCTCCGGGGAGGGGGGTAACACGACGCGAAGATCGGGACAACATCGGATCGGGATAACTCGAAATCTCTGAGAGTCGGCGGGCTTGGAGGATGTGTTGGGCGCCGCGGCCGCTCCAGAGCGTGCGTTCCGGAACGCTCTGAGAGCGCTCCGGAACGCTCTGAGAGCGCTCCAGAACGCTCTGGAGCGATTTATCCCGATCCTGGCCCTGTTTTAGGGGGGGCGGCGCTGCTGCGAGGCTCGAGTGGTGGGCCTGTTTCCCACCATAAGTTGGAGGGGGAGGGCCTCCTCCTCCTCCTCCTCCTCCTCCTCCTCCTCCTCCTCCTTTTCGTCCTCCTCCCCGTCTCCCTCCTCTTTCCTCCCATCCAACTTGTGGTGGTGGTGGTGGTGGTGGAAAACAGGCCCATCGTCGAGGCTCCGATCAGGGGCGAAAGAAGGACGTACACGTACATGAACCCACGCTGGTTTCGAGGGTATGCACTGCGCAGATGTTCGTGTAACGCGGCCGGTCTCGCAGATCGAGGGGCCGTGTTCATGCACACAGCTGGGCGCGCACGTCCTCTGTGGGCTCCTTGCTCGAGGCTCGAGGTTCAAGGTCTTTGGGCGTTTCCGTCGGTTCTCGGCCGGAGCAAGCGCCGGGATGTGCTCGCCAGCGGCCTCGCCTCGCCGGGCGTCCCGGGGCTGCCTGGGTCGAGTCGTCCCGCCCGTCCGCCGGAGGGCCGAGTCGTGACGGGCCGGCACGACTCGGGGGCCTCGCGGGGGGACTGGGTTCAGGAGCGGACGTATCGACCCCGAATCTCACCACCCACGAAACCACCCCAACCCAACCCGAAACCCTCAATTTGCCCTCCATTTCCAGTGGGGGGGGGTCGGGGAACGTTGAAAAAACACATGGAACCCGTCTTCAAATTCGGGTTTTCGGGTTGGGTTGGGGTGGTCTGGTAGGTAGTCAGAATCACCCGCTCATCGCCGATGGGGTCCCCCGACAGCCCCCCCTCCGCCCAGGAGCGTGTGGATTCGCTGTCGAGTGCCTGCCGCCCAGCCTCTCGGGCGACGCAAAATTACAGTCGGCCCCGATGGGCAGGTCGGCCCCGACAAGTCAAGGGTGCCCGTTTTGCACCGTGCCTCGCGGCCCATGCCTCCGGCATTCCTGAGGCCGTGTGCCCCTCGGAAAGGGTCTTTTGTCCTTTCGCGTGTCCTCTCCAGTCAAGTCCGACTGTACCGTTCATTCCAGCTCGACGGCTCCCCCTCCTGAGCTGGTCTCTCCCCAGACGTATCCCCTCGGGGGTGCTTTTGCCGTCGTGGGACCGCTCTCGCGCGTATTTTGGGGGGACGGGGCACCTCGCGCCCCAGAGGGGGAGCCACGAGTGCGTCGCATCGGTTGGGAAAGGTGGGTGGTTCTGCCCGAAGGCTCTGGGGAGCGAGGCTGAGGGTGGCGCTGGGCCGAGGTGCGACCGCGCTGAAGATGCGGGGGGCCTCCCGTCGTTCACCCGCACGCCTGGGCAGGAGGCTGCAGAATAGGAGGAGGAGGAGGAGGAGGAGGAGGAGGAGGAGCAGGAGGAGGAGCAGGAGGAGCAGGAGGAGGAGGAGGAGGAGGAGGAGGAGGAGGAGGATGCATTACGGTACCAGGTTTCCTTCAGATGGATGCTTGCACGATGCGGCCTTGCGAGACATACCTTTCCAGCTGCAGCCCGCCATTCCCTGCACGCATGAGTGCAATGTGTCATCTCGCCAGCTGCGACAATCCAGAAAGAGTGTGGGTGTGGGTTGTGGGTCTCTCCTGCGAAAGCCTTGATCACCAGTAATCGTGCACATGCATGGATGTATCTGTGCTTGCATCCAGTACCTCTCCCCTCTCCTTCTCGGGTTCCTCTCATCCCTAACCGCGGCGCAAACATTACGGCTCACCAGGGGAGGTCTTCTGATTTGTCGGCACGGCGTGCTTCTCTGATCCAACTCAAGACCCCAGTGAACAAAACAGACCCCGAGACAAGTATTACCCAGAACGCCATCGACTCCTTCCCCACGCTGCTTGTGACATTACGTATTCAGCTGGCTTATGTCAGCTCGAGCGAAGAAGTTCAGGCGGGGAAAAAACACACAGACACAATGAATCGCCGATTCCCCAGAAAAGATGGGAAAATGTAGAGTGGGGGGGAAGACAAAAGCCCCAACTACATGGGAAACTATGGGGAACCTGTTTTATTTGTGTGCATTTCTTTGTGTGTCCCAGGGCCCCTTCAGAAGCGGATCGCCACCTTCTCCGGCTCCGCTCCCTGTGTTTCCTGCTTCCCCTCCCCAACCAGCGGATCTGGGGGCTCCGAGGACCCCGGAGAGGTGCGCGGGGGAGTTCGCGGGGGAGAGTCTGGGCCGGATAGCGCTGCGGCCCTGCAAACTGCACCAGATATTACTGTTCCAAGGGATATTGTCGGATCTCCTCACTGGTCAATCGCAACGCCTCCATGCAATGCTTCTCGCTACAATCCACCTCGGAGGCGTGCAGCTGCGCGAGGTACTTGTTGAATACTGGCCGGCTGTACCACATGAAAT
Organism: Prorocentrum cordatum; assembly: GCA_963575745.1. Taxonomy (NCBI): domain Eukaryota; class Dinophyceae; order Prorocentrales; family Prorocentraceae; genus Prorocentrum; species Prorocentrum cordatum. The sequence goes on from CAUYUJ010014316.1 coordinate 379,523, forward strand.
TCCTCCCGCCCTCACGCCCATTGTACGACTCCCTCTCAGACACGAACCGAATATCGCCCTCCATAAAACGACGCGAAGATCGGGACAACATCGGATCGGGAGAACTCGAAATCTCTGAGAATCGGCGGGTTTGGAGGATGTATTGGGCGCCGTGGCCGCTCCAGAGCGTTCCGGAACGCTCTGAGAGCGCTCCGGAACGCTCTGGAGCGATTTATCCCGATCCTAGCCCTGTTTTGCACCAGCGGCGAACACATCCGTATCCACGCCCTCTCGGTCCGAATTCGACGGCGCGACCCCGCGGAGGCGTGGTCGCGCGGGCACTCTCCGCGCGGGGCATCTGCGAAGAGGCGCCTCGTACCCGCGCGGTCGCGGCCCACGGGCCCCGCCCGCGAGGCCGCGGACGCGGGGGTGCCTCTCGCTCGGCCCACGAGCCATGCAGGAGGGTGGACGGCCTGACGTCCTAGAGCCTGTTTTTTTTTAGACTCTGGCAAGTTTACTTGCATGGACGGGGGGGGGGCTGAGCCAGAAGCAAGCCCGGGGGGGGGGGAGCGCGGAAATCACGCAAGTCGAAAGGCACTTGCACGCTAGTATTCGCTTGAAGAGGGGCGAGGGGGGGGGCGAACGCCATGCAAGCAAACTTGCCCGAATCCAGAAAAAACAGGCTCCTAGACGCCCCCTCACTCCCGTCGGCGGATGGCGGGAAGCGCCTCCGGAAGGCCCTGGTTCGAGCGATGCCTTGCGCTTCTCGCGTGTCGGCGGGGTCGCAAGCCCCCGCACCGCATGCGTGCAGTCGATGGCGGGACGTGTTTCGTTTCTCTTTTTTCTTCGCGCCGTCGCTGGCCGAAGTTAGTGACCCACGCTGGTGGGCCGAGCGCTCGGTGACGGCACGATCACCGTGGAGTTCCATGACATCGACTGACGCCGGTGATGGGAGAGAGCCAATGTACAGCACAAGGAACTATCACCGCGCCTGCCGTGCCATTCTCGCCAGAGGGCGAGCGTGGTCGTGGTTCGATCTCTATGGAGGCCATATGGCAGGTCGACGCTATGGGGTTATTCAACTCGGCGACGCAGCAGTTGCAACAGCCACGGGAGATGCGTGGGTGCCCACATGTTGGGACGCGTCGGGGCCTCGATCATCACCCTGTTTTGCTGTAGCCTGGTCACTTGTCCCGAGGAAGTTCATGATGATCCCGACACCACAGGCCATCGTGTACGCTAAACGCCAGCCTACGGACCGACGTAATTACCTGCTTCTTCGACGCAGCGGAGTTGAGGTTCCTCAGCAGGGTCTGTCCCTGGCTGTACAACCAAGCGGACATCGCGCTCACCAGATGGTTCGTTTGGGACCCGACTGTAACCAAGTGTCTTGGCTTCCCGTGCGCCTTCATCTGGTGGTTTGCGGTCGGCTACACCAAGCAAGTCCGTGACCTTCGGATCAAGCAGAAAAGGGAAGCTGGTGCAGTTCTCCTCCGCGGCCCGTGTGAGCCGGCAGTGACTGCGGTGCTTCGACTCGGCCAAGTTTTGTGCTCTCGCCCTGGTGAGGTTTCAGCTGTTGCACGACTTAGTTGTATGTTTCCAACGCTGGCGTGTCTCTTGCCTTTTCCTTTTTCTCTGGCCTGCTGCGTTGGTGATTGAGTTTGGCCCGGCCCGCAGCCCGCAGATGGGTGGTATATTTGTCTGTCAGCTGCCTTCGTTCCGCCATCCTGGAGCGTTGCCGACATTGCACAGCTGGTAAGGGCGGCTCCAGCATCGGTGTGCTACGCTCCCCCGCGCCAACCGCGTTGCGCCGTTATGAGTTTCCCTCGCCTGCCACCGGTCCCTTGGCCAGAGGGCCGGGTGCTGATGCGCGAGCCTCCCACCAGAGGGTGGTATCTTCGAATGTGACGCGTGTTGGTACGCATGTGCGCTGGTCAACCACGCGGTCGGCCTTGTGATAGCTCGCGAGACCTTGATTTGGTTTTTGTATTTGTATATGTATATGTACATGTATGTGTGTATGTATGCATGCATGTATGTATGTATGCATGCATGTATGCATGTGTGTATGTGTATGTATGCATGCATGTATGAATGTATGTATATATGTATGTATGTATGTACGTGCGTGCTTACATACATATTTGTATATGTTTGTGTATGTGTATATGCATGTGTACATGTATGTGTATATGTATATGTTTATGTATGTATGTATGTTTGTATGTTTGTATGTCTGTATATATATATATATATATATTATATATATATATATATATATATATATATATATATATATATAACGAAGCGCCCTTGGCGTGGCCGCGCCCCGAGCCTCGCTGGCGGATCCTGGAAACATGGCCCTGTCGCTCGAGACATCCTCAACAAATCGGTTCCGGAGGGGGCTCCGAAACCACATCATGTTGGAATCGTTCCTGGAAGGCCCCAAAACGGTTCAAGTGAGCCTCCGACGACTCCCCTGGGGACACCCAAAGCGCCCCAAGAGACCCCCAAAAGGCCCCCAAGAGGCGCCCAGAGGCCTCCAAGAGCGCCCGAAGACGCCTTGGGACAGCCCAGGAGAACCCCCGATGAGTCCAAGATAACGCCAGAGCAGCCCAAGAGAGCCCCCGCAGACCCTCGAGACGCGCCTGGACAGTCCAAGAGGGTCACAAAAACTCCCAACAGGCTCCCCAAAAGGCTCACAACAGGCTCCCAACAGGCTTTCACAAGGTTCTTCAGAAGGCCCCAGAGAGCCCAAGAGAGCCCCAATAGCCTTGGACGGCCCGCGAAGTCTATCATGTGCCCAGGGCGGCACATTGGCTCGACAGACCAGTGCGGCAGGTTAGCGCGGCAGGCCATCGCAAAGAACCGACAGCATGTGTCTTAATTTGATGTGTTGCGTTTTCAGGCTTCGCTGGCGTTCTCCACCATACGTTCTCTGACACGCTCGGTCGACAAACATGGCGTTTCCCGCTCTTGTCTGGTCACGTCCGTCTCCCCCGATTTTCGCGCGGACAGGCGGGCGAGAGACGGCGCCCTTTCTCAAGGGCTTAATAAACGCCCCTACCCTGGTTTACGAGGCGCTGTGCGCTGAAACTCTTGTGGGCTGACAGGGTGAACCCTGCGTGGTGCGCGGCGTCCTGGCGTCCTCTAGGCACTGGGGGTTCCCAGGAGGTTTACAGACCACGCACTTGGTAACCCAGGGTAGGGTCCTTTTTTCATCCCTCCACTTCTAGAGTTGACCACTCGTCCCTGAGAGCAGGAAGCCAGGCGTGTCGACGCGGAGCCCAGGCGCGGTCACGGCGTGCTGGCCCGCCTTCCCGGCCTGCCTGCGCTCGTCCTCGCCCCCCCCCCCTTTGGCTCGCCCCCGGCCTGCCCCCCCCCCCCCCCCCTCTTTCGCCCCAGCCTTAAAAAGTCGGGCTTGTCCCTCTACAGGAGGAATATCCAAAAATAGTTTCAAAATCGTCTGGGGACTATTTTTGGACATTTTTTGACAATTGTTTGACCATTTCTCGAAAATCCGCCTGTAGGGGGACACGCCCGAGGCAATCCCAGCTCCCCCATCTCCCCCATTGTCCCTGCACTTATGATGCTCCAACCTACTTCAGCCTTAACCGCCAGAAAGAATTTTGAGCACCAGAAAAACAAGTACCGAAACTCGAGGACTTTCATGTGTCGGGCCCTGGGAGACACCCGTCCGACACTGTTCCGATACTGTTTCGGCACTCTTTCGACACTTTTTTGGGTGTTCGAACTCATTTTTGGGATGTGGTCCTGAAGTACGATGGAAACAACATGTCCCTGCACTTCTCCGCGTCGAGAGCGCGCGATCCAAGGCAGGGGCTGCGGGCACTGTTCCTGGATTACGACGGCACCCTCAGGGAGTTCGAGTCCCGCCCCGAGCTCGCGGTGCCGACGGAGGAGCTGGGGTATCCACTCCGCGGGGGAGGTCTCAGTCAGCAGCTGGGTGGGAAACAACGCTGCAGACGTTTCGCGGATGCTTCTCGTAAGCAGCTGACCATTGCTCGTGTTTTCCCGCCCGCTCTGCGTATTCTTCTCTTTTCCCGGATAGGCCCTCTGAGAGTTTAGTGGGTTCCAGATCAGAAGTTGGCAGGCAGGGCTACGCCAGCCCCTCCAAGCCTCCCAGTCAGGCATCCCCAGAGCAGGCTGTTTGAACCGGCAGCGGGTCCCGAGAAGCGTTTTCCTATTCGTTTCCATTATACGCGCGGTTTCAGCCTTGCCGCACGTTCTTCGCAGCTCTCTGGGAGCTCCTCCGAAGCTCGCTTTTCGAAGCTTTCCGAAGCTCGCAAGCTCTCAGGGCATGCTTTCCGGCGCCCTGGCAAAGGTCTCCTGAAGCTTGCAAGCTTCCCACGCATGCTTCCCATTCCTGGACATCTTTCTGAGAGCTAAAAGGGTTTCACATTAGAAGCCGGCAGTCAGGGCTACGCCAGGCTCTCTCCAAGGCTCCCGGGCTGGCATCGCGGCAGCGCCTTGCTTGAACCCGCAGCGTGTCCCAAGGAGCGTTTTTTCCTCGTTCCCAATACGCGTGCCTGAAGCCTTTCCGCAGGTCCTTCGAAGCTCCTTCGCGGCTCCTTCGAAGCTCCTTTCTCGCAGCTTTCGAGCCCTCTGGGCATGCTTTCCAGCGTCCTGGCAAGCGCCTCCCACAAGCTTCTCCCCAGCTTGCAAGCTCCCCAGGCATGCTTTCCGGCGCCCTTGCCAGCACCTCCCATGAGCGTTCTACGCGCTTTGGACTGGGTCGCTATCCGGGCTTTGGACTGCACAAGTTCCATGCTCTTGGTCCCTGACTCTTTTCGGTGCTTCTGTCTCTTCTCGTCTCTACCTGTCCCTCGGGCCGTCCCCCTCATTCGTCCATGTCCGTCCACAGAATCGGATATCGAACATATCACCTTCGCGCGACCGCCATGCGTATGTTCGACACAGGTTTTTAGTAACGTGTTCTCACTCCACGTGTCCCAACCAGCCCATTCAGAAACGTGGACCATGAGAGGCGAGTGGAAACGGGAGGAAGAGGCACATACTATGGTGAAACGAAGCGGGCAAGGAGATGAGGGGGAGGAACATGTTGAGCCATCTTTAAGGTCGGTGTTGAGCATCGGAGGCAGGAGGCGGAGGAGGAGGAGGACAAACAGGACAAGAACTCTTTGAGCCATTTTGTTGTCTTCTTGGGGCACTCCTGGGTTCCTCTTGGGGGTTGCTTTGGGTCCTCTTGGGTCCCTGTTGGGCTCTTCTGGAGGCCATGGGGTCCTCATAGGGCTCTGTGAAGGTGTCTTCGGGCTCTCTTGGGGCTCTCTTGGGCCCCTCTCGGGGGCCCTGTAAGGGCTCTTGGGGCAATCTTGTAGGGCGTCGATCAAAGGAATGGGTTTTCGATTTGCCTCCCCCCTTCGGGGTCATCAACATCGCATCTTGCGGCGCTCTTGGGCTGATCTTGGGCGCTCTCGCGGCCTTTTCGGTGGCCTTTCGGGCCCCTCTGTGGGCTCTCTTGGGCCATATTGGGGCCATCTTGAGGCTTCAGACGCCCATCGGAAGCCAACAGGCGAGAAGACACACCTCATTGAATGTTTTTAGTTGGCTTTGAAATCTTTTTTGTTGTGGGAGTCCCGAGAGTACTCTGAGAGCATTTGCACCCGTCTTATGGCCCTCGTCGGGCCTCTTGGATGTACTTCGGAAGCTAGCTTGAACCATGTCCGGCTATCTTGACCATCTTGGAGGCCGTCTTCGAGCATCGGGCGCCTTTTCGGAGCCATCTTGGGCGAACAACGACCCTCTGACGCCACGCCCCCCCCAACAAAAAAACAACAGACACTCAGGCAGGGGAGGGGGAGCGTACCCCTCCCCGAAGGGAAGAGGGTTGTGGGAGAGCAAGGCAAGAACTCGTCAGACCACCTCAACCGAAAGGGCTGGTGGGAGTCATTGTCTACCGCGGAATTTTATTGCTGGGCAGTCGACTGCTGGGCAGTCGAGACAGAGATCGCTGAGGAACGCGACCACTACAATGTGCTGACGACGTAGAGACGGGGAGCAACTTCAGCGAACCAACACAACGAACACGGCTTCGGAGACTACCAATCATTCCCCATGGGTCGGTTTCCATGGCAGTAGGGCTCGACAGCTAGAAGTGTTGGTAACGCAGGTTGCACCGCAATGCTCAGCCAGTGTGGGCCAACACAGGCTGAGAACAACATCGGCATGGAAACATGAATCTTGCATGGGGTGGCGTCTACACATGTCAGGTCAACGACTGCCTGCAGCGGGCAAATCATGCACTGCACAGGTGCCGAGCCAACGCGGGCCAGCGAGTTGACTCACATTCTGCGCCACATGGAGTGCGTCGGGGCGAGGGACCCTGCGTGCTGGAATCCGTTTGAGACCCTTCGAGCCCTAAATCGTAGATCGTATTGAGGGAGTCTCTGACCCGTCTCACGGCTTTCGCATGCTGTACAGTCGACCCGCATAGTGAGGATAAGCATCCTTCCCAAAGGTACCCTTGCATCCTTGCCTCCTGGGTCCATCCTTGGACACTTTCGTTGGCCGCGCCCCGCTCGAAAAGCTTCGAAATGGGCGTCCAAGGCCCTTGCATCCTTATCGCGCATCCTTACTATACTGCCTGACTCTACAAGAGCACGCGAGGCCCCGCGGAGGCCTCACAACCGCGCGTCTCCATGGGCCCTTATTGGCCACGGCACCCTCGGCGCCGAGCACGCACACTCGCGTGTCACGTGACCTGAGCGTGCCACGAGACCCTCCGTCGCCACGCACACGGGTGCGCCCCGAAGGATCTCAAGAAGTGTCAAGGAACTCTCTCCTCCTCTTCCTCCTCCTCCTTCTCCTCCTCCTCTCTGCGCGAGCCGCATCCGCACACCTCAGAGGGTCTCGGAGTTCACGCCAGAATTCAGAGTCGCAGGCATCGCATTCGAGCATCCGATCATGCAGACGCCGGAATCCAGATGCAATGGTCTCGCCACTATGGTTGAAGCTGGGCCTGGACGATTGCCCGCAGCGATGGTCGTTTGTTCTGAAAGGTTCTCAAAGCTCAGCCACACCGTCCGCGCCGACCATGTCCGAGAGTTGCGAAAAGCATCAAGGCGCCGCGAAATTTTCTGCGCCAGCCATATCCCAGCGTCTCAGCGGGCACAGTGTGCCGCGATGCCGTGGACGCCTTGGTGCCAGCCAGATTCGCGCATCCCAATTGTGTTTAAGAGTATCGCGAAGCCACCGTCCCCGCCTACGTATGCGTTTCTCCCAAGGTCTGAAAGTGCCGCGAAATCCTCGGCACCGCGCACACGGGTGCGTGTCAAAGGTTTTCAGATTGTCACGAAACCCTCGGCCGCCACGCACACCCGCGTTCCTCAAAATGGCCGCTGAGAGCCACGGCACGAAATCGTCGGCGTCACGCTCAAAGTGCCACGACACCCTCGGAGCCAAGCACGTCCGCGCGTTTCAAAGGGCTTCGACGTATCACGACCTCTCCAGCGCCAAGCACATCCACGCTTTCCTCATGGTTTCGACATGTGGCGCACACGCTAATGTAAGAAACAGTTGACATGGCATGTCATCAGCCTTGCAGTCCCGCCGTTGACGTCTTCTCGGTGTTTGGCGCGGCTCGTCGCGGAGGCCGGGGTGGCGCGCAGAGGCGGAGGAAGGATCACGACGCGACCCCGGCGGCCAGCGCGGCGGCGAGAGCACCATTCCGATATGTTTTTGTGGCCGACGGGCGACAACGATGCCACCCGTGACGACCCCCAACTTGCAAATTGCATCCGCGACCAGTGCTTGCCACCTGCGGCGCGCTCCGCGCCCGCGACCCAAAGTCTGAGACCCGAACCTGCAACGCGCACCCGCGACATGCGCCCGCGATACACGCGCACAATTCGCGCGTGCTTTTCGTCCGCGGGCATGGCGAGAGCACGGCGTCGGCACCGTGTTGTTCATACGCACGTTCGCATGGAAACGCACACGCACGCGGTAATTCAAGCACTCCAGCACACAGGCATGAAGTGCCGGAAGCGGCCGGGGGAACACAGTTCTGCTGAACGAAGATGAAGACGCTGCAAAGAACGCGTCCACGGCAGCAGCGTGGAATCCATTTCCAAATATTCCAGACGCCTCGCGTAACCCCACCAGTCCATCCAGAAATGATGCCCAGACGAGTTGCTCTGATCAGGGCTGTGGAGGAGCATGCAGTGGAGTATAGAGCTGGGTAAGACGCCGTACCCCAAGAGGGGGAGGATGGAGGAGAAATCGGAGGAGGATCAGGAACAGGAGGAGTAGGGGGAGGGGGGAATGAGGATGAGCAGGAGGAACACTAGGAGGAGGCAGAGGATGTCGATGATGATGATGATGCTGATGCTGATGCTGATGCTGATGCTGATGCTGATGCTGATGATGATGATGATGATGATGATGATGCTGATGCTGATGCTGATGCTGATGCTGATGCTGATGCTGATGATGATGATGATGATGATGATGATGATGATGATGATGATGCTGATGCTGATGCTGATGCTGATGCTGATGCTGATGCTGATGCTGATGCTGATGCTGAGGAGGAGGAGGAGGAGGAGGAGGAGGAGGAGGAGGAGAAGGGCGAGCAAGTCTCTCGGAGTCTCTCTGGATTTGTTTCACGAGCTTCTTGGAGTTCCCTTGGGGCGTCTTCGGGGTCTCTTGGCAGTTCCAGGGGCCTCTTGAGTCGTCTTGGGTGCCCCTGGGGGGCCTCTGGAGGGCCTCTTGGGGGTCTCTTGGGGGTCTTTTGGGAGCCTCTTGGGGCCACCTTGGGAGCATCTTGAGGTCTCCTGGGCACCTCTTGGAGCTGTCTTGGGGCATCCTTGGGAGTCTCGGGGGCCATCAGGGCCATCTAGGAGGAGATCGCTCAGAGACGGGCGCGTACTCAATTAGCGGCGCCCCCGAAGGAGGCCGAATTACTTTAAGGGTAGCTCTTTGGGAGATGTTATAGTATCGGGAGCATAGCTCGCGCGCCGTTGCCTTTGGCTCAAGGCACGCGCGCCCTATTTGCCGGGACACCGCGAGTGTTCGCTATGTGCTGGAAAGACCGATACATCGATCTTATCCTATCTTATCCGTCCATTCCTCTTACTGAACCACCTCAGTACGATACCGGACGCTATTTGCAATCCGCTTCCCATGGAATCGGATGCTATTTGAGTTGCCAGGCTCACTTTCGACTTGGTAGCGGAGCTGGCCGCACCCTCGTGTGGTCAGCTCTTGCTCTTCTCATCCTCATACTCTTCGGCACGATCCTCGTGACCACCTACCACCCTGCGCTACCACTCCCAGTACGTTTGCGAGGATCTATCCAAGAGCAAGAAGCAACACGAGAGGTACGACGTCTAGACAACAACATTGGTACCATATACGCTTCATCACTGCGCTACTACCAACCGCTCGGCAACGAGCCAAAAGCGCAATACTTGAAGCATGAGCGGAGAGATCCGCCAGATAGAGCGCCTCGAAGACTCAACAAGGCGCTACCCCAGCGCGGCAACGCGCCTAATAACCACCCCTATCTACACAGCCTTGGGCTGGTTATCTTCGCTATCATATGGTTCGCGCTGGGGGCAGCAATCGGACACATGCGCCGCGGAGAAAACAGCACCGATGGGCAAACACATGGCCCATACTGGGACCCTCAAGGCAACGTACCTTTCCGTGAGTACGTTTATGAGGTCAACGCATGGCTCAACGTCACTAGCGGACGTATGACGCCACAGGCCCAAGCGGCCGCCATACAACGCGGCCTAGGTGGCTTAGCGAGGACACTCGCCATGAGGGTACCACCTGACATTATAAACTACGGTGCTGACATCGATGGGGTCCACACAGACCCAGTGACCTACATCATGTTCCTCCTAAGCATGAAGTTCGAGCGCCTGGAAGATGAGCGCCAGCTCACTTCCGGCACACAGCTCATCGATTTCCATGTGCCTCACGGAGAACGAATCGATGTCACTCTAACCCGATTCGAAATGGCCCGACTTGAGGCACAGTCGGTGGGATTCGACCTTCCCAACTTCCAGTTACTAACCACGATCCTGTTCCGCGCCTTAGGCGTCGGCAACCAGCGAGCCATGCAACTCTTACAGCCACTCAATCATCAAATGCCCCGAACTCAACAACAGTATGATGAGTTGCTGGAGAGGATGCGCTCGATAGGCCACCTATCAGAACGGTCTCCTGGTAATATAGGATCTGTGTTCGGAAGGGGAAGGGGATCTGGTAGTGGAAATTTCTACGCTACCTCAACCACTGAAGCCCAGCCTGGAAACGGGCCCTCAAGCATATGGGCCGATGATCCCGGAGAATCTATTGCTTTATTAGCAGGGGATCGACCACAACCAAGCTGGGCGACCAGCCCTCCTTCCAGAGAGCCTCAACCACAGTTCTCTGTGGGGTGAATCAAACCCCCTTGCCGACGGCGTGTCCACCTACTTAGGAGACGATGATTTCGACTCCGGCACCGACACTGATACTGCATCATCCGACGGTGTTGAAGCTTTAGACTGGTCAGATATTCTGAATATGGAAACTGACAATCAGCGGGCTGAACACCTATTTTGGCTATTACAACAGGCTAAACGGAGGTGGAGAAGGTTCGCACGAAAACCAGTGCGACGTGTTAGGAGGAGGACACGGAGGAGCTTCAAAGGAAAAGGTAAAGGCAAGCGGGGCCGTCGGAGGTTGAACGGACGAGGCATCACGGCATTCCTCCAGAGGCTCTCAGATGAACAGTATGATGAGATATTCTTCGGGGGAAAGGGCCGGGGCAAAGGCCGTAGAGAGACCTCAGGAAAAGGTAAAGGTAGGCGGGGAAACCCGCGAGGTAGAGACGGCCAGGTTCTAAAGTGCCATGAGTGTGATAGTACCGACCACCTTGTGAGAGACTGTCCAGCGAAGGGACATGGAAAGGGCAGATCGACCGAAGTCCATTTTGGCTCAAGTGAACCATTCATCGAATATCTGAGCCTCCAGGACTTTGAGGCCATGGAACAGATATTTTACACGTGGGTCAGTTGCATGGACAACGTCGACGAGCTCGAGGCGTATGGTCATGGATTGTACGCGTACTACCTCGAGTACGTCCGCAGGTTCGTTGTTGGCAACAACGAGCTCACCCCCGTGGATCACGGTACGCTGGGAAACCAGCCTTTGTCTTTCTTCGACTGGATGTTCGGGAACCCAGGCAACATCATGGCCTACGAAAGCAGTGACGAGGACATCACTGTTGAGGCCTCGCCTTCCGAGGTTGAACGCAACCTCCCACCTCCACCTGAACTCCCGCCTGGAAACAGGCCTACCTATCCCAGAAATAATGAGGAACTTATAGAAATGGAGTCTCAAGCGTTTGTTCAAGCTTTCATTGCAGGTGAACCAGAGATCCCATATGTACCCCCTGGTTCGCTTTCTCCAGGCGAGTACGGACCACGCACACTACTGCAAACCCTCATGAGGATGCACGAGGCATTGACCATCGCATATCCCGAGAGCCAAGAAAGCATCGAAGCTGGCATCATGATGCTGCAGGACACCGACGCCTGCGATGACTCGGAGTTAGTGTTGGCAGCTTTGACCCTCGTCGACAGCGTGCACCCTGAGGATGTGCAGAGGCATGTGATATACTCCCGAGGGAGATGGCGTCATGCTCTTGAAAGGGCCATCGCCATGCGCGGTCAGGCTCTTCCTCCGCCAGGATGGGGTCTCCAGGCGGTGGGACTATGGCCAAATAACACGGCCATGCGCAACATTGCTGGGCAGCCTGTGCTCGGCAACGAGCCTGAACCGACAACCGTGCCGCCTGCCCCGGGACAGCCGAGCGACGCACAGATGCCTGCTATGCAGGGGAACCTGCCTGTCCCGGCTGCGCCAATGGCCATCATCATTGGTAGTTCTACATCAGAAGAAGAAGAAGAAGGCGATGGTTGCGGGCTAGACGAGGATGAAGTCACAATCCTCATGATGGAAGTTAATGGTGAGGTAGAGGTTGACTTTGATCCTGACGAGCCTGAAGCACCATCACCATCGGCACAAGCGCCATTTGCGCCGAGCTCCAGCCAGCAGGGAAACCTGCCTTTACCAGCCGATCCACCTGGGATCGCACAGGAGCCTCCGCCGGCGCCTCCGCCGGCTTCTACTCAGGCCGCTTCGGCAGCCTCTTCTGATGAGAATGCTGGAAGGTCTCGTTCCCATCCGCGCGTCAGAGGAGAGCCACATCCTCAGGCTCGGCTTCCCCGTGAGTGGAGGCAAGCTGGCCCAAAGGAACACGCTCTCAGGCGAGGGGGCGAACTACTGCCGCACAATCATCCAAGACGCCGTAAAGGGGAACATTCGGCCTTCGGCAAGGGCAACCCTGCCTATAGGGACGCTCAGGGTAAGGCCATCCGCGGAGGCTATCAAATGGCAGCAAACATTCGCCGCCCTGAAATTGAAGAAGTGCGGACACAGTTGCGAAACGTTATCGCGGCTCGCAAGTTGCATAGGCCTCAAGCAGCGCGCGGGCCATGTTCCCAGCCGTTCCAGAACCACAGGCCGGGAGGGATGCCCTGTAGGAAATAATGAAGGTCTGAGCCCAAACAGGGGCAAAACCCCTTATAAGGAGGGCGTCCATCCGCCACTAATCCCGATGACACAGGACGAGATCGCAGAGGTGAATCGTCGTCTCGGGATCTTGGGTCACTTGGAGCCGAAAGAGGAAGAGGATAAGCCTACTCCGGTTCCAAGGGGAGGACTGGTGCCCATGACCCAGGAAGAAAAAGACGCGCTCTTTAATCTTCCTGGTATGCGAGGAAACTCGCCCGGCGTTTCCAGCCAGTCCCGACAACCAGAATCAACATCTAAGGATGAACAGAAGGCCCAGCGAATTGCGGAGGACGAGGAGCGCATGCGGATAGCAGACGAACGCGCACGCGAGGCAACTCGCCAAATGCTGGAGGACTCCAACAATATTTACATGGAGGGGGCCAAGAAACCCCCGCTCCCACGACTTTCGAAGGGTAAGAGTGAAACCCCAGCACCGAAGTCGTCTTCGGATGTGAGATTGAAAGCACGCTCTGAGGATCCTGGGCCAGATGTGCAGATGGAGGCGCCTCGCTCTGAAACTCCGAGACCGCCGATTGGCGCAACTCCAGCACAAGTATCTGAGCCCAAGCAGCAACCTCAGGACCCTGTGGAGGAACGGAGACGCCCGCCTAGTCGCAGCAGCTCCATTGCTAAGAAGGCGGCAGCTTTCGAGCGCACAGGATATGCCCCTGCGCCAGCTTCGCCTGTGGCGGCCCGTTCCAAATGGTCCGATGAAGGTGCTATGTCTAGGGGTAACTGGGTGCCGACGATTAGGGGTAGCGCCAGTCGCGGATCACCGCGGGGAAACCCGCCAGGTGCTGCTGCTGCAGCTTCCTCCTCGTCAGGAGCCGCAGCCTCTTCAGCGACAGAGGCTCCTGTGCGGGGAAACCCGCCCGTGGATCAGCTGCACCACCCAGGAGACACGTCCTTCACCAGTGGGACTCCGAGTGTGATCAGGGATAGACTTGCTCTGCGGAAGCCCCCACCGATACGCTCGGTGGATGAGGAATTCATGAAGAAATGCAGGCAAGCAAACATCGTTCCTAGATCCAACCACACTCTCAAACCGCTGAGTAAAGCTCTCAGCAGGATATGCAGACATGCGCCTGATAGAGCACATGATCCTGTGTGGGATCTAGCTACATTCGATGATCATGATGGCTGGATTAACTTCGTAGAGCTCGTGAATAAGTATCCATGGAAAACCGGGCGATCGAGGCATGATGGGTACAATCCCAGACATGACGAGGCCAAGGTCATCACCGCGAACCTATATGGTCGATCGGTGGACCATCTGGCGGCCATCATGATGGAAGTGGTTCATGTCCGTGAACCAGACGGAGAAGAAAAACAACGCCTTCAGTTCAAGGTGTTAGTGCAGGACTCCGGCGAGCCCGAGATCTTCACTCGCGCCTCTCAGGGGCATTCATGGACATTGAAAGCTCCATGGTCGCTGTACAATTATATTGTACTGTGCGACCAACCTGCCGGGAGACCGGCCCCGTACCCCGAGGTCGCCATGCATGGCACTCGGTGGGGCGCCTTCGAAGGCATTATGTGGCACGGCCTGTCCTGTGGACCCGAGCACAACACGAAGAAAAAGGGGGCAGGCCGGTCGCGCATCCACTTCGCGCCGACGGTCCGCCGTCGTGCCGTAAACAGTGGGTGGGACCCAGACTCCGACATCATCATCTTCGTAAGTTGGCATAAGGCCATGCAAGATGGTATGAAGTTCTGTTGGTCTGATAACGGAGTCCTGTTGTCCGATGGGAAATAACGGTATCATCGAACCGTACTACATTTCCCATGTAGAGGACCTTGCCACGGGGAAGCACTGGCGCAATCCCGAATACATGGGGGATCGCCGGGCGCGAGTCCCCCCCGCCGTGCTTTCAGCCCCTGGCAGGTGGGCCGACGTTGGCAGTGCCAGCGTCAAATACCAGTGGTCCCGCGACCAAGAGGGCGTCGACCCTCCCATGGTCTACCTCCACAGGGAGGTTGGGGACCACTACAGTCCCGCCACGCTGGGAAACCAGCCTGAGGTCCACCAGATCTTCATGATCACCGAGAGTGAGGCCGGGAGCGCGGCACCAAGCCGCGCCCCAAGCCAAGGGCCGAGCGCCATATCTTGGCAGGCCATCAGCACCTCGGACCTGGACCAGATAGCGGCCGCTCTGAACCCTGAACAGGTGGAGCAGTTGGCGGACAGGTTATACCAACAAGACCCCTGGGCCGCTGGCCAGGGAGCAATGTCCGCCATGGCAACGCGAAATCGCCAGGTCATGCAGGGAAGCCTGCTTATTAATGGACTCAGAAAGGAGATGCCTGAGCCGCAGGGAGACCCGCAGACGTTCGGCCGCATCTTTGGAGAGCCTGCTCGATTCGAGCAGATGCATGGTAGCCCCTCGCCGAGTATGCACACACCGAGGGGCATGACCCCAATGGCGACGCCACCTGCACAGTCTCCTTTCGGGACTCCTGGTCGCCCTGCCACAAGTGGCACCCTCATGGAGAGGATCGCAGCGGCTAGGGCTGAGCACGGTACAGCTCTCCTGAACATGATGCCGCCTGGCACTCCAACGAGTCAGCAGGGAAACCTGCCCGGCACCCCAGGCCATTCACGACTGTTTGCTGGTCATACCTCTGTTGCTGGTGTGCCTGAAGACTACCGTGCAAGGGTGGCAGCCGCTGTGCAGCAGGTGCAGAGCCATAATCTGCCTCACCCAAGTGGTCAGAGGTGGAGGCCGGCCTGGTCCTGGGAGCCTGAGGGTCCCAATCCAGGGGATCCTGCTCGGCAGCGAGCCTTCATCCCAGCCTTCAATGCTCACCCGAGCATGGCCCAGGGCCAGAGGCCACCACCAGCACACATGAATCCGCCACTATACCCTGATGGGTCTAGAGTCCCGAACAAGTTTGTTCGTGAAATGGCGGATCAGTTCCACAGCCTCACTAACGTGCGCTGCAGTGATCAGTCCATGTATCCGCACATGGCCTTTATGCCTGCGCCGACGACGCCAGATGTGGCTGTCCAACCCACTGCCCATTCGATATCGTCTGGCAGTAGAGGCGTGCCTGATTATATCAGGCAGACATACCACACTCAACAGGCTTGCTTTAGGCGCAGACAGGCCGTGCAGAACGTGCGTGATCATTCACGTGCAGCTGCGCTTGAAGTTGTGAGGAACAGAGGCTCACCATTGCGAGGAACCTCGCCTGCTGTGACACCTGCAACCTCCGTGCCAGCAGCCCCTTCAGCTGTGGCTGCCGGAGTGCCGGAGGTGCTGGATCCATCGGTGGATCCCCCTGCAGCCTTCATGCCCTCCGAGACGGTCTTGGAGAGACAGCGGCGGGTACATCCCAGAGCAGCAGATGTAGAAGTTCTCACTGGGATGGAAGATACCTGCGCGGTATGCCTCGAAGAATTTCAGCCCAGGGAAAGTGTTTACCGTTTGAGGTGTAATCTTTTATTCCATGAGGGGTGCTGGAATTCAAATGTGGTGGGCCATGTCGCAAATCAGCGCGAGGGGGATCCTCAGCAGCCACCATGTGCTATCTGCCGAGCACCTGGCATCATAGCGCCATCATTCCCGTGGACCGGCTCCTTCATTCAGACTCCTGAGCAAGCAGCGAGAGAGCTGCGGGAGTTGAAGAGCATGGTGGAGGAGATGACAGCCAGGATGCTAGATAGGCAGACAGCTCAGCCCCAGCAGCAGGGAAACCTGCCAGAGGAGGTGAGGCCGCCGATGGAGACGGGATACTTCGATCAGCTTATCCCGATGACGGCGCCTCAGCAGGGAAACCTGCCTAACACTCCTCAGATGTCTCCCCAGAGTGGGGGCGGGGCAGAGATGGCACTGGACCCTGATCAGTTGCGTGAGTTGCGTGTTCGGCATTTCCAGAATCAAATGGATAATGCGCACACAACGTTTATGCTGGACGCCGACAATCCTGAGACTGATGGTGCGTCGTTTGACCTCTCAGATTCCTCAGTGGCAACAGCAGCAACAGCAGCCGGGGCCGTTGACATCACAGCGACGAACGAAGAGTTCGGAGAGGGGCTGCAGTACAGGGATCACCTCACGAATGAGGGGTTGCAGGATATTGCCCTTCACTCGTATCTGACGCTGACGAGACGCACGACCCGCGAGCAGTATAAGAGCATACGTGATGAGTGTGCCAACTGGCGAGAGGAGCGTGGCGATCACGTCCAGCACGTGTCGTACTTCCAGTACATCGACCTGGTACGTATGGCCGAAGGCAGGCCGCATGCCAGCGTCATGCGGGGTAACCCGCCAGGGAGTACAACTGACCTGCGGGGAAACCCGCCAAACAGCACAGCCGACACTTCAGAAACGGTGCACATCAAGCAGCCGAGTAAGACGTTCTTGGACGATGGTGGAAACTCTATCCTCATCGATGTAGGCTCGAAGATCAACATCATGGGTGAAAACACGAGCCGCAAGTTCGTCCAGGCTGCTGAGGCACACGGCCGTACTTGTACGTTCGAGCCCCGCTCTCGTTTGAACATCAACGGAGTGGGAGAAGGGTCGGCCCCAGCGGATACCGTAGGCACATTCAGTATTGCCTGCGAGTAGCAGGGGTCGACCCAGCTCGATTCGTACAAAACGAACATTGTGTCCGGCTGTGGCAAAGACCTGCCAGCCATCCTAGGCCTCGATAGTATGCAGGACAAACGCACGATCATTGTGCTTGAACGAGGCCAGGAGAAGCTGATATCCCCTGGGAATGGGGCAGGTCAAGATGGAGCTCCCCGAGGGCTCCAAGATCATGCCGACGACGAAGTTGCCGTCAGGGCATCTGTCGATCAGGTGTGATTGTTTTGGAGCTGCGGGGCAACCCGCCTCTAGCTCAAGCAGCACGTCATTCCAGACAGTGCTAACGGGCGAGCCGACCCCGGCGCAGGAGCGCGAGCAATTGCAGGGAAACCTGCCTCAGGGGTTGATGGAGACGCTCGCCAAGGCCACCATGCGAGGCGACAGCATCGACGATCTCGAAACGTTCGATTGCTTCGTTGCCAGGACACTGGCCCAGCATGGTGGAAGTGTACCCATGGACGCTGTACGGTCCCGCCGGAAGATAGTGATGGGGTACATTAACCGTGAGCTGCAGACGGTCAGCGACGCGAGGTCCAAAGGCGTGCTGAAACAGCTGATGGATAATCCATCCATGCTGACAGCATTTGCGGAGCAATCCGCCTCTGAGGCCACGGCGCGCTGCAGTGCTGAGCTCCAGCATCTGAGGGAAGCCCAGATGCTGGCAGACATTGCAGGCACATCTTCTTTATCCTGAAGATGGCAGGGCGACGTCGCCCCCTCGTCGTCTTGCCTGTTGGCCGGAAAGCCGGGGGGTGACAGGGGTAGCGGGGTAACCTGCCTTAGTAAGAGGGCTTTTGTCATTGAAGATATAAGAGAGGCTTGCGCCGACCTCCGCACCCGAGGTTATATCTGTGATCGTATTTCCCACAATGAGCTTATGACGAGCGTGGGCACAGATTACCTGGGTGCGGTGATCAGTGGAGATTACACTCTCATATGGATTAGTACCCCGGGTGACTGGTATGTACGAACTCCAGGAAAGAGAGTGGCCCCACATTGGTCACGTATCCAGAACCTTTTGATAAAAGCCAGGAAACTCCGCATGAAAATCCTAATATTCGGTCCCCCAGGATATGTTTGGAAGTTATCTCCAGTACGTGATACCCTGGAAGATCTTAAGTTGTCAGTGATACGGATGCGTTTGTGTCGTTTCGGTATTCGGTTCAATCTGCAAGACAGTACACCGAGTGGTACTTATATGCAGGTAGCGACATCAATACCGATTAGCTCGAAATTGTGGGCACGTACATGCAAACAGGCGATGCCACAACATGTGTTGGATTGATATGGCCATGCGGTGCGGCATGCTGAATGGAGAGCTCAGACACGCACTACACTCATCCGTCACCTGAACGACAAAATCTTGGGAAGCACCACCACGCACGGAAACGTGCCTATATATCTGAAGACCTATACACGCACGGACCAGAACGTCCACCACTACGTGACGACCAACAAGGGAGGACCGAAATGGTCTGATGTTATCCGACGTGTAACGATTAACCTGGAAACCAATGCGGTTATTCAGGATATTTCAGTTGCCGACCAACCAACGGGGTATGATTGGCATGCACCACTACCTGCAGGGATTGCCAACATCAGCACTCGGTTGTATTGGCAACCCGATGAACCGGTCTTGCTCGGAAACGAGCCGACTCAATCACCACAGAAACCTCGACGCGTCATCATAGATGACTGTTCTCTCCCCCTCCCGACTCTGGCGATTGACGCATGCACCCACTCAACCACGACAATGGGCACACAGACCGGCGAACAAAACGAGCAAGTCTTACCTACAGAATCGCGTATCAAGCAGAAGGAAAGGCTCAAAGCCGAAAAGGAAGCAGGCATCAAGCCTCGTCGCATTAAATAGCACGTTGAAGACGGAAGCGACGACTGCGGCGACGACTTGTCAGGACTCGGACAGGATCTTATGGCGACCTGGAGTACTGACGTCCCTGTTGAGCTGATAAGCTCCGATGAGGACGATGACCTGTTCCTTACCCTCCCCACATCTATGCCCGACACACACGCTGACGTATACAGCATAGTTGCTACGCTATGCTATGGTCATCGCAACTGCGTGGATATGTTGGAGCTTTGTGGCGGTGAGGGTGGTATTTCAGAGCTTGCCTTCTCAAGGGGGTTCTCCTCAGGAGGCAACCTAGACAAGACCACATATGTCGACCTGGGAGACCCCTCGGTGCAGCGGGTTGTAGATCACTATTTCGCTATATGCTACGTACGAGTTGCCATGCTACAGCCCAGCTGCCGCACCACAGGACCACCATCCTACTATAACTACAAAGTCAATCACAACACTTGGGAACAGCACCACAAATAAGATTTACCACACATAACTTACTGTGGTAAAATTGCTGTTGCCCAAGATGACGCTCGGAGGTGGTTTATGCGCGAACAACCTACAGGAACATGGGTGGACGATATTTCCCCATGGAAGAAACTTGCCAACCGACCACACATTACAACCGTGCGCATTGATCAGTGTGCGACGGGACTCAAAGATACGGCTGGTGACTATATTAAGAAGCCGACAAATATCACCAGCAATGACGAGACGATTCTTAAAACCTTTGAGCGACTCAAATGCAACGGTCAGCATGTGCACGCACAAACGTGCAACAGAGAGCTTTCACTAGCACAACAATACACTCGACGACTGCAGTCTGCCTTTGTAGAAGCCGTCTCTCTGGCGAAAGCCATTGATACTACGCGCGGAAACGCGCCTACAAGTACTGCACATGCTTACCCTGCCGACCTTCCTGATCAAGCCGAACCAGGCGAAGGTATGAGACGCATCGGTGATCGTATCATCCCAAAGGTGGCCACATGCCCGGCATGCATCGACAACGTCCGAAAGGACAGTCCTAGCCACAACAGAGACCCTACGCAGTGTAAGTATCATGATTCCATCTCTGTATATTGGCCATGTCCCGCATGCCAGAGGGATCTTACGATAAGCAAAGGTGTTAAGAACCACCTCGATACAGAATCTGGTAAATGTCGTTTTGCTGAACCATTTAAACTTCCAGACGACCACGACCCCGAAGGTAAAACCGTGCCAGCTTGGTGGGAACCCTTACCTAAACCTGGTGAGGGCCAAGCTTCAGCGTCAGGTGGCCGCCAAGGCGCGCGCGCCAGGCCACCACGACCACGATCCTTCGGTAACGTTGACCCGACATCTGGTGCCAGCAGTTACGACATGCTACGAGACGCCCCCGAGCGTGGAAACACGCCTTCTGCGTCCTCTAGCGAAGCGCCACAGGTAGCGGCCCGTCGTGGCCGCCTACAAGGCGTGCCACCACCACCAGATGCAGTTGACGAAGGAGACCGACTGCGGAGAGCTACAAGGAACCCTCTTGCCTCTACCGGCTCGGGGGCTCCACGACTACCCGACTGGAGAGATTCGACATCCAACGCGGTCTGCAAAATCTCCGCAGTCACGAACCTCATGTCGTTAAAAAGGAACTCCGTAAACTGCACCTGCGATGGTATCACGCGAAGGAACCCAAGATGAGGCTAATCCGAGACAAAGTGGGACTGGACAACGTACGACTAAACATGATCAAATAAATTTGCGATACCTGTCGGGAATGCAGAGCATGGGAACGTCCAGGAAACTCAACATTACCTTTGGTGAGCCTTCCTGGTAATTGGCTCGATGAAGGCGAAATGGATCTCATGTTCTATAAGAACGGACCATATTCCACATTATGGACCGTTGTATTCGCCTGGCAGCAGGCCAAGAAATCTCCGACAGAGAACGTGATACGATACTTGGCGCATACCACTATTGCTGGATTGCCTATCATGGACCCTTCGAAGTCTTATACTCAGACGGAGAAGGCGCCCTGAACAATGATGCCGCTAAGGCCATGATGGCTAATAAGGGCACGGAACTCCGTATCCGAGCGCCTGGCCAACGCGCGACTTCAATTGAGTCACGAAACGGCATTCTCATAGGCGTCCTCCACGCGATTAAGGAAGAGCTGAATAGACACAACATTCCTGTTGTATTCACTAGAGTATTGGCGGAAGGCATCTTCGTTACCAATGCTTTTACGTTTTACAACGGAGTATCGCCATACCAAGCACACACAGGACGTCAGCCCTCCTTTCTTCCTGACCTCGACACCCTTGACTTTCCCAAGGGACCCGAGACATCAGGACACGAACGAGAACGTCGTGTGGGGGAAGTTAGCCTAGAAGCCATAACTCAAGCCACTACTGTGGCCAAGACAAATCGTGCTCTCAGGGCTAAAACGGCTCCTGATGGTGCTCGCCTTTACTCTGCAGGGGATTTGGTCGACTACCATCGACCCACTGCCACTAAGGACGATCATGGAGGCTGGAATGGCCTACTCATTCCAGACTTATCCAATGCTTGACCTCACGTGTCCCTTCCTTAGGATTTCACGACGACTTGGCCAAATATCAGCATTCAAGCACCACGTCTGGAGAATACGACTCGCCTGGAAACAGGCCTCCACCAGACACCCCAGGTGCTTCATCGCCGAGTGAAGGCCGTCTGTCGACAATCTATGAAGAAAACCAGGAACATAATATCGAAGCTATGATACTGGAAGAGTGGTACGACGAGTTGCGTATGGACCTATCCCACGACAACTACCGACGATTATCCTTACTGCGTCCCAACAGCCATGCTGCCCGACCAATGTGTTTTGGTTTCAGCATCTGTGGACGAATAAGATATCGTATTGTCGGAATCACTCGGAGACGAGCCTGATCCACGAGAGTCCTGTCTAGTCTCTCTCTCTGCTCAACCACACCTGATGAGAGCTACTCTCTTGACAGTGATGAATATGGTCCCTATGTTGAGTTATGTTTCACATCAGAAATGTCAAAGGTAGTGTTGGATCAGACTCAACTTGCCCAGCTCGACACCGATATGGTCGCAACGATGAGAGTATATGTATCCTCTGCTGCTAAACGTGCTGTGGTAGTCAAGGAAGATGACCTACTCACCAAAGCCGACATAGCAGCACATCCAAAAGAGGTTAGTGAAGCTTTCTACACTGAACTCAACATCTGGATCGAGGATCGATAACCGATGCTTTGAGATGTATGATTTATCCAAAGCTTCCAACATCATGACATCCAGGTGTGTATATAAGTGGAAGTTTGCGAAGGTGGGTACCGAGAACGTTAAAACCATTCGTCTCAGACTTGTCCTTCGTGGATTTATGGACACTGAGGCTTTCGATGTGGAAACTTTCTCGGGAACCGCCCGAAGGCAGTCCCAGAGACTCCTGGCAAGTGAGGCGGCATGCCATCCAGAGTGGATCTTAGCATCCATGGATATCGATAAGGCGTTTCTCAAGGGTCTGACCCACGAGGAACTTGCCCATGCCACCGGCGAGGAAACTCGCATGGTTTGCTTCGCCCTTCCACCGGGAAGTGCCCAGGTACTCCGTACACTACCCGGCTTTTCATCCTATGACGAAAGCCGGCACTGCCTCAGGTGCCTCAAACCAGGAACGGGTACAAAGGACGCCCCAAGAGTGTTCTCTCTCAAACTTTGCACGACCACACGATCTATAGGCCTTACACCGACCAGTTATGCTCCTGAATTTGAATTCAGCCAAGATTTGCTAACGGCAAAACATGTCGATGATATTAACATGACAGGCCTGGAGAAAAACATAGACGACTATGTACAAAGTGTCGAAAAGGTGTTTGGCAAATGCAAACTTAACAAACACTCATGCACGAACTGCGCCGTTCGCTACACCAAGAATGACCAAGGAGACGTGATCATGGATCAGGACGAGTATATCAAACAACTTCGTCCTATCACTCACCCAGAACTTACAGGAGCGGCGGCCGATGCCAAAGCCACGAAACTTGTTACCGACATGTTCGTCAGTTTGCGAGGAGCCCTCGCCTATGCCCTTCTTATTCAAATCTGGCTCATGGTATACGTGGTCTCTCTCCAGAAAATCCAAGAGCCCACCAACCTACAAGTCAGGCGACTTAATGCTGTGACGCGAAAGCTGATCAGCAGCCCGAAACGCATCACCTTCCCTCGGATGAAGCCGATGAATGAAGTTGACATACACAGCGATTCGGGGTATCGGAAGCTCACCGGGGAGGATGATGAGACTCAGGGCTACGGCATACGCGGGGCCAATGTACTACGGCGAGGAAACTCGCCTCAAGGCAAATCCGTCGTTCACCTCTGCGACGGACTATGCAAATCACACCGACTGCAGGTGAGGTCCAGCTATGCTGCGGAGGCACTCGCAGCTGCGCATAACCTCGATGAGTGTTACCCTACGCTCATCACTCTCCACGAGCTCAAGGCAGGAGCTCTGGCTCCACGACAACTACGAGATATGCATTATAGTATCTCTTACCATAGACGCTGAGTCCGTTTATAAATCATTATCAAGCAAGGATCTTAAGATACCGACAGAATGGACTCTGCTTGGACATATCAGTTGGATACGTGAGCTCATGGATATAGGTATAGTACATAACGTGCAGTGGTGCGATACTAGGGATATGACCGCAGATGGGCATACAAAGGGAAGCATCGATCGGGAGCTGCTTTTGGGAGTGATGTCAGGCACTCAGTCATTCAAGTATGACGTGAAGCAGTTTGTTCCCTTTCGGGGTCCCGAGGACAGAAACAAACCCAAGTCTAATCAAGTTTAGTCTGTCCTTGTTGCCCCCCCCGCGGTCCAATTTGCCAGCATGGGCGCCTACTACAGAGGCGCCCTTCTTAGTTGCTCGGAAACGAGCCTTACATTTCACGCCTGGCATCGAGCCGGCTTTATATGACTCATGACTCAGGCTCTCTGCCTTAATACCTATTTGCTCGGTGAGGCATGGCCCGTTTGGCTTACCTCTAGCTGAGCCGATCGCCCTTCATCGTTCGAAGGGGCTATCCTGTATTTGCGTGAAATGCTTTGCGAGGAAACTCGCCTTACGGTCTGGTGTTAGGCCAGACTGTACACACTGTTTTCTTACTTGCAAACAGTTGTGCGCGCGGCCTTTGTAGAGCCTAGCGGCTGCGCGGCTATGCTCTCCGTCTCCTCCCCCCCCCGACTTTAAGGGTAGCTCTTTGGGAGATGTTATAGTATCGGGAGCATAGCTCGCGCGCCGTTGCCTTTGGCTCAAGGCACGCGCGCCCTATTTGCCCGGACACCGCGAGTGTTCGCTATGTGCTGGAAAGACCGATACATCGATCTTATCCCATCTTATCCGTCCATTCTTCTTACTGAACCACCTCAGTACGATACCGGACGCTATTTGCCATCCGCTTCCCATGGAATCGGATGCTATTTGAGTTACCAGGCTCATTTTCGACTGAATTGTCACCAGTGGCCATTGCCCCCGATGATTTCGGCTTCTTCGCCGAGGCCATCTTTGACGCTTCAACGACCCGCGGCCCGCCCCGTCCAGGTCCAGGGGGGAGAAGGCACAGCGGGAGGGGTAAGCCCGTCCCAGCAGGGGAAGAAGCGGATCGGAATGGAAAGCTCCTCAAACCACTCACACCCTGGAGAGCTCTGGTGAGATGTCTCCTCGAGCTGCAACCCTCGGCAGCCGCGACGAGCGTGTCAGCCCTCATGCAGTGGCGACGCGCCTCGGCGTCGAGTGGTGACGCGCTCGGCGCAGAGCATGTCAGCACATGTCAGCAGCGCACGCTATACTTTTGATCGTCGCTCGGCGCGTCGTCGACGTCGACTCGTCGGCTTTTGATCATCCCGCCCGCGTCCAACTGGGTAGTCGAAGGCCAGACTGTCAGATTGGATTGGGCCCCAAGGGCCAATCTGGCCCGGCCAAACTGGATGATTTGGATTATTCGCCAGACTGGATTCGCGCTGGTTCCCTCGCCAGATTGCCCCCGTTTGCCAGATTGGGCCTGCCAGATTGGCGCCAGATTGGCTTCGACTACCCAGTCCAACCTATCTTCCGCCTTCCCTCGCACCCCCCGCGCTCCTCCCCGCCCCCGTGCCTGTCGGGCGCATGCCCCCGCGCCTCGTGCCCCCCTCCCGCCGGGGCGAGGGCGGACTGCCCGGGGGGGGGGGGGCGAAGGAGCTGCGCCGGCTGCTCGATGCCATCAACGCCTGCGCCGACCTCGCCCCCCACATCATAAGTGGGTGCGCCGCACACCTCTGCACGCACGAAATAAGTACTGAAAGAATGGGTACAATGCCCAACAGCGGATCTGGTTCATTTTGAACAGGGCTCGCTGTCCACGCCGCGGCGGCTTGTGTCCATTCGAGAGGAGGCCGCCTGCCCAACAGCGGCCGCTGTCGGTTTGGGACAACATTTGCTGTTGGGCATGGTACCCATTCTTTCGGTACCCATTTCGGGCGTCCAAACCTGCGTGCCGAAGCGACGATCTTCATGGTGGGGAGACGGAGGAGGACTGGAAAAACACGAGCGCAGCATGCTTCCCAGGGGGAGGCAGGATGCTGCCTTTGCACCGCCTGCGGCGCAGCAGGCCGTGGAAGCCCACAGCGCGGGCGCGGCGCCAGGTGATGGCCGCGATGACTTGGACACGGGACACGGAGTCACATAGAACCTGTTTTTTTGGATTCAGGCAAGTTTACTTGCATGGCGTTCGCCCCCCCCCCTCCCCCCCCTCGCCCCTCTTCAAGCGAATACTAGCGTGCAAGTGCCTTTCGACTTGCGTGATTTTCGCGCCCACCCCCCCTGGGCTTGCTTCAGGCTCAGCCCCCCCCCCCCTCCCCGTCCGTGCAAGTAAACTTGCCAGAGTCCCCCAAAAAACAGGCTCATAGAATGAGCTTCGTTTCAGTGGCACGCCATCCCGGGCACTCCCGCGCCCTGCGTCTCCAAGGCGGCCCTGCGCCTCCAATGCGACCCCAGGGGGCCCCGCCCCGGAGCGACCCCCAGGGCAACCGATCACCACCCACCAAACCACCCCAACCCAACCCGAAGGCTCAGATTTACCCTCGATTTCCAGTGGGGGGGGGTCGGGAAACATCGACAAAACACATGTGGAACCCTTATCCCCCCCAACCCGAAATTCGGGTCTTCGGGTTGGGTTGGGGTGGTCTGGTAGGTAGTCAACCGAAGGTTCCTCATTTTTTTGCGCGTTTCGTGACAGGCTCTGGGAGAATGTTGGAGTTGGTCAGGGCTTGTGTAGCTTGCTGGAGGCCCAGGAGAAGCGCCGCGAGAGCCCAAGAGCGTTCAGGAATCCGAGCAAATTAGTGGTCTGGGCTCTCAAGGCCCATGCAATCGCTGAAACGCTCACATCTGCATGAGCCTGGGGGCACGGTGAGGGATACGCCCAGAACCTTACTGCGTTCGGGGAAGCGGGAGGGTGAGGAGGGCAGACGGGCAGGAGAGAGGAGGGACGAGAAGGAGCAGACTTGCCAGGATGCCGGTGACGCTTCGGCCCTACAGGGCATCAGCCCGTGCACCGCCAGAGAAGTTGCACGAGAAGGGCCTCGTGCTCCTGGCCGAATGCTCTGCCGCGCCAGCCGGAGCGGGCGACCTGGGCAGCGCTGCGCAGCGGACCTGGGAACCCGGCGCCGCGATGGCCTGTCGCGCACCGTGGCGAGGGCCCCGGCCTCTTGCAAGGCCCGCAGCCGCGGGGGCGTCCAGAGGCCGCCTCGAGGCTTCTCGGGCAGGTCGGGGAGCCCAGGTCGGCCCCAGCTCGGGACCAGCTGTTCCAGGGGGTCCTGGAACGCTTCTCAAGCGTTCTGGAGCGCTCTGGAACGGTCGGGCTGGACGAAAGGGGGGGATTGGGAAAGGGGGGGTTACGAAATCTGCTATCTGCAGCTGGTTTCGGCCCCACCGAGGGTCCCATTCTTCGATACATGGTCGCCTCCGGCGCCGGGAGGCGCCGGGAAAATCAGCTACGCGAGCTGATTCTCAAACCCCCTTTTTGCTATCCCCCCCTTTCGCCTGGCCCGAAACGGCTGCGGCGCCCGATGCAGCTTCCAGAAAGCGCCAGATCTCCGAGGTCCCCGCTGCATCCTGCGGTCCCATTGGCTCCTCGTTTCAGAGGTCAGTACGGTGGAGACCCATGCCAAGAAACAGCCTATTTGCCTCCAGGGTCCCCTGTTTTTTGGGGGTTTCGATTGTTTTTCCCGGAAAGGGCGTAGGCCCAGGGTTCTCTTTTAGTATGTAAACATGTCCCCGGTGCCCAACTTGAAGGAGGCCGGCGGATTCTTTCCCTGATAAATATCGAGGTCGAAGGAGGCCGGCGGATTAAAATTTGAGGATGTCTCAGGCGAAACGCTTGTTTTTGAAATCCCGATCGATAAATCACAGGGTGCGGGACACCTCAGCACGACCACACCCCCAGCATGACCACACCCCAGCACGACCACGCCCAGCACGACCACGCCCCAGCACGACCACACCCCAGCACGACCACACCCCAGCACGACCACACCCCAGCACGACCACACCCCAGCACGACCCCACCCCAGCACGACCCCACCCCAGCACGACCACACCCCAGCACGACCACACCCCAGCAGGACCCCACCCCAGCACGACCCCACCCCAGCAAGACCACACCCCAGCACGACCACACCCCAGCACGACCTCACCACAGCACGACCACACCCCAGCACGACCACGCCCCAGCACGACCACGCCCCAGCACGACCACGCCCCAGCACGACCACCCCCCAGCACGACCACCCCCCCAGCACGACCACCCCCCAGCACGACCACCCCCCAGCACGACCACACCCCAGCACGACCACTCCCCAGCACGACCACACCGCCTTGGTTGAGTGGTTGCCTGTCGTCGTGGAATGTTTCGTGGGGTGTCTCGTGGAATGTTTCGCGGGGTGTCTCGTGGAATGTTTCGTGAGGTGTCTCGTGGAATGTTTCGTGAGGTGTCTCGTGGGATGTTTCGTGAAGTGTCTCGTGAGATGTTTCGTGAGGTGTTGCCCAGTTGGGTATCGTGAAAACGTGTCCATGCTCCACATGTCTATATCCCTTTCCGGGTTCGTGGGTCCATCATGTTTGCTTTGGGGAGCGCGACGTCCCAACACCCACAAAATCCGTGGACGTCCTGTGGTCTCAGGGTCGGGGTTCCTATGGGAGGTGTCTTGTGGTCGGTCCCTACTGTGCACAGTAAGGATGGGCAACCTTCCCAACGGTACCCTTGCATCCTTGCCTCCTCGGTCCATCCTTGGCCACTTTCGTTGGCCGCGACCCGTCCGGAAAGCTTCGAAATGGGCGTCCAAGGCCCTTGCATCCTTATTGCGCATCCTTACTATACGGATTGACTGTACTCAGGTGATCGCAAACATGGATCAAAGGGGCGTGACTTAGCGACGGGTCCCGCTTCCATGGGACATCGCGAATCACCGCCGCCGAACACGAGGCGACACCGGCCGCATTCTGGGGAGGGCACCTCCCCCGATGCATGGACTTGGCGACCGCGCGCCAGATCCATGGATCGCTAGTCCATGCTTTCAGGAGGGACAAAACACACATGCAAAATGGATCGTCGACCCCCCAGAAAATATGGGCACGTGTGGGACCGGGGGGGGGGGGAAAGAGAATGACCCAAAACACATGGGAACCTGTGGGCAAGCCTTTTATTCGTGTGCCTCTCTTTGTGTGTCCCAGGGCCCCTTCGTGGTCTGCGCGCCCCCGATTCGTCGTAGCCGCAGGCGAGCCTGCCCGCCCGAGGAGCGCGGCCCCTCGGCCCCGGGCAGCGCGGCCCCCTCCCCCGGCCGCAGGGGCGGCGGGCTCGGAGGGCGCGCTCGCCGGCTCCCTGCACGGGCGGCGGAGAGGCGGGGGGATGTGGATCTCGCCGCGGGGTGGGGCTTCGGGCTGGGCCAGGAGGGGGAGGAGGAGGAGGAGGAGGAGGGGGGGAGGGGAGGAGGAGGAGGGGAGGAGGAGGAGGAGGAGGAGGAGGAGGAGGAGGAGGAGGAGGAGGAGGAGGAGGAGGGGGAGGGAGGGGGGGGGGGATCAGGGGCAACGCTGGCGGGGGATGTGCTCGTGGAGGGAGCCGCCGGTATGCCCCGTCGCATATGCCTCGCCGAATTGGGGCGGCCGAGGGCCCACCGCGCCCCGGAAAGCGCGGACTTCTGCTATCGAGGGCCCGTCGCCGACCTGCTGGCGAGGTCTCGCCGATTCCAGATCGAGGGCTCCCCTCGGGTACGCCCCTCTACAGGAGGACTTTTCCAAACATAGTCACGAAATGCCCTGGGGACGATGTTTGTACCATTTTTGAACATGGTTGAACATGTTTTGACTATTCTTGGTCTGTCCTTCCACAGCCGCCTGTAGGGGAACACGCCCGACCTGACCGTATGACTGCCCCTCAGGGGAGGGGGTGTCGGCCGATATCGACGCCGGCAGCCATGGGAAAGCTTCCGGCTGCTCGATGATCGCGCCCCCCGCTCTTTTTCGGGGGAGCGTAAGACCCGGGTTTGCCAGGACTCGGGTTCGCCATCGTTTTTTGACGACCGCGACTCGGATTTGGACGAGCAGGAGTTCCGTGGGATGTCTGCAGCGGGAGGCCTCGTCAGAATGGAGGCTCGGCCTCGTCATTTTTGTTGACGACCTCGTCGGGGATTTCCGAGTCCCCTGCACCCGGGTCTTACGCCCCCCGCTCTCTTGCCTCCCCGGGTAGGGCTTCGGGGCTCGGCGGCATCCGCTGGGCGTCGTGCCCGTGGGCCGTGCCGCGTGCTGGGCGGGCCCCCCGCCGTCGGCCCAGGCGAGACGCCAAGTTCCTGGCAGAGAACTTCGGCGGGGCGGGGCAGCGCGGCGTGGGGCCGTTGGCCTCGGCTGCGTCCGTGCGCCGGGAGGTTTCATCAGAGCCCCCGAAATCATCAGGGGTAACTCGGGTCAGGGCTAACTCGGGTCCGTGTTTCGGGATTCCGAACCCGACTTATCCCGGACCCGCGCTACCCCGGATGATTCGGGCGTCCAGAGCCCCAGAATCATCAGGGGTAACTCGGGTCAGGGCTAACTCGGGTTCGTTTTTCGGGATTCCGAACCCGACTTACCCCGGTCCCGAGTTACCCCGGATGATTCGGGCGTCCAGAGCCCCAAAATCATCAGGGATAATTCGGGTCAAGGCTAACTCGGGTCCGTTTTTCGGGAACCCAAACCCGAGTTACCCCGGACCCGAGTTATCCCGGATAACTCGGGCGTCCAGAGCCCCAAAATCATCAGGGGTAACTCGGGTCAGGGCTAACTCGGGTCCGTCTTTCGGGAACCCAAACCCGAGTTACCCCGGACCCGAGTTACCCCTGATGACTCGGGCGTCCAAGTCCGTGCGCCTGGAGGTTTCAAGGGTTCGCCCGCCAGGGCGCCCCCACCCGTCGCATCGGCCTGGGGCGGCTCGAAGAGAAGGCCCAGGCAGCGTCGGGGAGGAGTCCGAGAGCCGAGAGCCGAGTGCAGGCGGACTGGCAGGGAGGAGCGGAGCATGCAGCTGCCGGCAGCTCCGCCACCATGCCAGCGCGGCACCCCGCCGAGGTGGGCCTTCCTGGGCCGCCCAGAGGGCTGTGACGTGTGGCAGCGTTTGTCCCCAGGTTCCACAAGGTACTGACATGTCTGGGTAGTCGAAGGCCAGACTGTCAGATTGGATTGGGCCCCAAGGGCCAATCTGGCCTGGCCAAACTGGATGATTTGGGTTATTCGCCAGACTGGATTCGCGTTGGCTCCCTCGCCAAATTGCCCCCGTTTGCCAGATTGGGCCTGCCAGATTGGCGCCAGATTGGCTTCGACTACCCAGCATGTGACACTCTCTTCTTCTTCAGCACGCTCAAGAAGGCCGTGGAATGTGATGGTTGTCTTCCACAGGGCCCCGAGAAGCGCACGCATGTGACACCCTCATCGCACATGCGTGCCAGAGCGTTCTCACATCCGACGGCGATCGTGCAGACTCGAGACGGCTGTCACATTAGTCGGATCCATCGGGGTCCACAGGGCCGCGTCTTGTGCCGTCTATCTGCTGTCAATTTCGGAACCCACCCGTGCGGGTCCGATCGACGCTGGGGTATCGGACATCCCCGGTGGGGTTCATTTTGCTGCAGGCAGCCTTCGAATTCTGAACCCCAGCCGGCTTTTTACACATCTGTCTTGTGCGGGCAGGGTTCACATGTGGTTTCTTCGTCTTCCTTTTCCAGCCCCAGGCCTCAGGAGGGATTCGAGTAACCTTCCAGTCCAACGAGGGCGGTCATTGATGGGTGACGCCGTGTGTTTGCGACGGATGTCCTTCCCAGGTCCCTGAGAGTAAGGGGGTTTAGAGACTGGGACAGGGATGGGAAGAGGAGTTCGAGGGGAGGGGTTGCGAAAGCTGAACCGAGGAGGAGCCCATGGCATAAACATGAAGTTCGGAGCTCCGCGCGGATTTCTTGGATCAGCGCTGAGCTCCCCTGGCGAGACCTCTGGTGACTCCCTTGATGTGCTCCGCGCGCCAGGGAGGAAGGTCCAGCGCCAATACAAGAAATCCACGTGGACCTCCGACAGTTTATGTTTTTGTGTGTTTCGCGCAACCAGGTGTTGCATACATGTCGAGAATGGCGATAGGGGCGATGGCTTCGCAGTAGGTCATCGCGTCGATGCCTCGTGACATGCGACATCAGTTTTTTGTTAGGCCCACAGGGCCTCTTCGAGGGGTTCTTGAGATCTTGCTTGGCGTTATTGGGGGCCTGATGTGACTCTGCAGTTCATCTTGTAGAGTCTTCGGGCTCTCTGGATGCAAATCTCGGAGCAGTTGGAGATGGTCTTTTGGCCGCCTAGCGGGGTTCTCGTGGCCGCCTTGCCCGTGTCCTTGGCCGTCTTGGGGCTGTGTTGTGGCGGTATGCGGTTGCTTTGGGGCCATCTCGGTGTCGCTTGGGGGCGTCCTGAAATAGAGAAATTGTTGACGCTTCGCGAATCCCCACCAGCCCATCCAGAAACGATGCCTAGAGGAATTGCCTCGATCAGGGAAGCGGGCAGCACACAGAGGAAGGGTCCCCCAGTGGAGGCTTCTTGGAGCGTCTTGGGGGCCTCTTGGCGGTCCCGGACGCCTCTCAGAGCGTCTTGGGTGCTTCGGAGAGCTTCTTGGAGCCTCTTGGGGCCTCTTGGGGGTCTCTTGGGACCCTCTTGAAGGCCTTTTGGGCGCCTCTTGGGGCCTCCTGGGGCCTCCTGGACGCCTCTTGGGCCCCTCTTGAAGCGCTCTTGGGAGCCTTGGGAGCGCTCTTGGAGCCCTCTTGGGCCATCTTGGAGCCATCTTGAGGCCTCGGCGAGAAAGCCAAAAGCGTGGATTTCCCAAAGGTTTTGAAAGGATGTTGGCCTCTTCGGGGCCTCCTGGGGTAGCTCTTCGGCCACTTGGAGCCGTCTTGGAGCGGTCCTGGGGCCTCTTGGAGCATCGTGGGCGCCATCTTGAGGCATCTTGGGATATCTTGAGCCATCTTGGAGATCATCTTTGGCTCTCCCAGGCGCTCTTGGAGTCATCTGAAGCAGTGCCCCCCCCCCCCAGGAGGCCAACATGTGGCCAACACTCCAGTAACATCCAACGATTTTGGCATTGTCGCCGAGACCTCTTGGAGCGTCTTGGGTGCCTCTGGGAGGCCACTTGGGGCCTCTTGGAGGTCTCTTGGAGGTCTCTTGGGAGTCTCTTGGGAGCATCCTTGGGGCCTCCTGGGGGCCTGTTGGGGGGGGCCCTCTTGGGGCACTCTTGGGGCCTCCTGGGCGCTTCTTGGGGCCATCTTGGGTGAGATCGATCACAGGAGAGTCCATAGTGGGGCCAAAACCTTAGTAAAACTAATGATTTTGGTTCCTCGCAGAGGCAGTTTTGGACGCCCTGGCACCTCGCGGAACCCCCTGTCCAGGTCCAGGGGAGGGGGTAGGGGGAGGGGTAAACCCCTCCCCGAAGGAGAATAGGGAGGGGTGGCAGAGGAAACGCTCTAAACCACCGACGCCCAGAGGGCTGGTGGGATTATGGCTCCGATGAGCCCCGCATATCCCACATACATAGTTGATGTCCTGTGTGCACCGTCGGTCAGACAATTACGATTAACACCACCACTACGACTAATATCCCCACGACTTCGTCTGAAACTACCACTACCATCGCTACCACAACTACGACGACCTACTACTACTAGAACTACTACTACTACTACTACTACTACTACTACTACTACTACTACTACTACTACTACTACTACTACTACGACTACTACTACTACTACTACTACTACTACGACTACTACTACTACTAATACTACTACTACTACTACTGTTACTACTCCTCCTACTACTACAACAACTACTACTGATACTACTACTAATTATACTTCTTCTTCTTCTACTACTACTACTACTACTACTACTAATACTACTGCTGCTGCTGCTGCTACTACTACTACTGCTGCTGCTATCACTGCCAGTATCATAGCTACTACTACTGATAGTATTCAGACTATTACTAGTATTACTATTGTTACGATCGTACGACTACAACTACCAGTATTATTATTACTACTACCACTACTACTACTACTACTACTACTACTACTACTACTACTACTACTACTACTACTACTACTATTACGACTACTACTACTACTACTACTACTACACTACCACCACTATTACTACTGGCCCTACTACTACTACCCGTACTACTATCTACTACTACTTATCATTACTACGGCTACTATAACGACTACTACTTCTATTAGTGTTAGTTCTGCCGCTAGTATTTTTACTACTACCGCCCACCACCACGATTACCCCCAGTACCACTACGACTACCACCGCACGAGCATTCCAACTACCACTACCATACTAATGCTACAACTACTACTGCCATGTTTACCACTACCACTACTGCGTCTACTGTGCTACGACTACGGCTACTTACACGACTGCCACGACTACAACTAATTATACCATCTTTGCGGATGCCAGCGTTGCACCCGCTACTACTACTTCTGCAACGAATGCTCTCACTATTTGTGCTGGTGCCTGCTGTCACCACATTCTTTGCATTACCACCACCACCACCACTACCACTACTGCCACTACCACTTCTACTACGACCAGCCCTGCTACTCCTACTTCTACAGCCATGACCACTACTACACTGTTGTGGCCATCGTTGCGACTACTATTAGTATTTCTATGCCGACAACTAGTACGACGACGTTTATTACGATTACGACGTCTGCAATTATTGTCTGCACTACTACTGTTACTAGTTTGTAATACTACTTCTAGCACTTATACGACGAGTGCTTCTTTGTACCGCGATTCCGAGTATAACAACACTTGTTATCATTGCCATTGTAATGATTACTTCGGCTACTACTACTGCCGCTACTACTACTACTACTACTACTACTACTACTACTACTACTACTACTACTACTACTACTACTACTACTACTATTTCTACGACTACTACTACTACTGCTACTACTGCTGCTACTACTACTACTACTACTACTACTACTACTACTACAACTAACTATTACTACTCCGACTACGGCTACTATGTTTATTACTACGGCTAGAACTGCTACTACGACTAATATCATCACTACCATTGCAGTTACGACTGCTACGACTATTACTAGTAGTAGTTTGATGTTATCTACGTCTGCTGCTGCTACTACTTATGCTACAACTACGACTACGACTACTACTGCTACGACTTCCACCACTCTTAGTATTAGCGTTGCGACTACACCTACGATTACGACGCTATTGCTACCGCTCTCACTTGTCTTGCTATTGCAACCAGATCAACACCAATCAGTTTATGACTGTTCGCTCTTACTTATTCTTTTTCAAGCCAACACGTATACCCCAAACCATCGATACCCGCCCTCTTCGTCTTCGGTCGTGCCCCCTTCACAGATGTATCTTTCAACGTGTATTTCATGCAGCCCCTAAGGCAAGGGAAGAGAGGACAGATGGAAGGAAGGGACAAAGGGGGAGGGAGGAGGATGGAACACGAGAGAAAATACCAGGAGGGGGGCTCGGAACAGAAAACACGTGGTGATCGTGTTTTAAATCATTGTTTTGCCAATCGGCGCGGGCCCTCGCCCCCCCCCCCATGGAGTGGATCTTAGCTGTTTTTTGGCGCCTGTTTCGAACGGGTGGTGTCTCCCCTCATAGGACCCAGTGCTGCAAACAGTCGCACTCAGCATCCGAGGCTGGAATTTATACATGACCACCGCCTGGAGGGTCAGTTTTCGGAGCCTCGGCAGGCGGTGGATCTGGACGTATTCGGGCCCCCGGGGGCCGAAATATATCCATATCCACCGCCCGCTGGGGCACCAGGACGTCGGTTCCCAGGCGGTGGATCTGGATAAATCCCCGCCTCGCAAAGCAGAGGTCTGGAGCCAGACCCCCCCCCTCCCTCCCCCTTCCTCCCAATGTCGAAACGCCGAATAAAAAAAACGCTCACGTGGCAGTGCCAGACGGGCAGATCGGGCGGATAGACTCTAACGGGGGGTTGGGAAAGCGGACCCAAGCAGCCAGGTCGAGCAGGCGGGTTGCTGAAGCGTGCGTTCTGCATGAATCGCCAGGGAATCTCGGACGATAGCGCGATTCCCAAATCAAATGTGAGGAAACCCGCAGCGAGAGCGTGATCCTTGAGTGTCGAGGTCGTGGCGTCTGAGTAATTTGTAAAGAAGTCCCACGCGAAAGCGCGATTCTTGCATATATTCTCACGACGTCCCGCGCGAGAGCGCAATCTGGTAATTTAAAGCGAGGATGTATCCAGCGGGGGCCGTTCTGATTGTAAACTGGGGGTCAGCAGCGCAGTTTGGTGACCCTTCGCTTTCCCTTGTGAGACGACAGGGTGCGAGCTCTGGGAGAAGCATTTTTGTTTGAAGGATGCAGTGGTTACCGGGCAGGGGTGCTCAACGTGGATTTCTTTTTCAGATATAAGAGGAACATGATAATTACCACTACTATTTTTACCTAACAGCTCTTGCTGATAGGTTTCTAGTGGGGTCAAAAGAGAGCAGCAGATGACTCCACAGGGGGGTCGGGGCGGCATCCGGGGAGCTGTGTCCGAACTCGTGTCCGAACTCGTTTTCGCAAACAGTCACACACTTCGTGCTCTTCGAGTTCCCAGAACTCCATTCCCGGGCCACATTCTGAATGCCCGGAGCCAACTGTAGGCCACTTCGTGCTCTTCGAGTTCCCAGAACTCCATTCCCGGGCCACATTTTGAATGCCCGGAGCCAACTGTAGGCCACTTCGTGCTCTTCGAGTTCCCAGAACTCCATTCCCGGGCCACATTTTGAATGCCCGGAGCCAACTGTAGGCCACTTCGTGCTCTTCGAGTTCCCAGAACTCCATTCCCGGGCCACATTTTGAATGCCCGGAGCCAACTGTAGGCCACTTCGTGCTCTTCGAGTTCCCAGAACTCCATTCCCGGGCCACATTTTGAATGCCCGGAGCCAACTGTAGGCCACTTCGTGCTCTTCGAGTTCCCAGAACTCCATTCCCGGGCCACATTTTGATGCTGATGCAGAGGCTGAGAATGGTGATGCTGATGCTGAGGCTGAGGCTGAGGCAGGCAGGCTGAGGCTGATGAGGCTGAGGCAGGCTGAGGCTGAGGCCGAGGCTGAAGGCAGGCTGAGGCAGACGCTGAGGCAGGCTGAGGCTGAGGCAGGCTGAGGCTGAGGCTGAGGCTGAGGCAGGCTGATGCTGAGGCAGGCTGAGGCTGAGGCTGAGGCTGAAGGCAGACTGAGGCTGAGGCAGGCTGAGGCAGACGCTGAGGCAGGCTGATGCTGAGGCTGAGGCTGAGGCTGAGGCTGAGGCTGAGGCGGATGCAGGCTGATGCTGAGGCAGGCTGAGGCACAGAGGCTGAGGCTGAAGGCAGACTGAGGCTGAGGCTGAAGCAGGCTGAGGCTGAGGCTGAGGCTGAGGCTGAGGCTGAGGAGGCTGAGGCTGAGGCTGAGGCTGAGGCAGGCTGAGGCTGAGGCAGGCTGAGGCTGAGGCTGAGGCTGAGGCTGAGGCTGAGGCTGAGGCTGAGGCAGGCTGAGGCTGAGGCTGAGGCAGG
>CAUYUJ010014316.1:421719-492849 GCA_963575745.1 Prorocentrum cordatum
TGTCGAGGGCGTGCCACGCCTACCACGCTGTGCGAGCCCGATGCGGATAGGGCGACCACCCCCAGCGCACCCCTCGTGGTGTCGAGAACGCGCCCCTCCTGACACGAACTGTGCATTTTCACATGAATGTTTTGTGTATGGCGTGTCTTTGTGTATGTGTATGATGCGTGTGTGGCTGTATGTGGACGTTTGTCGCAAAGGGGGGGTAGTGTTTGTGTATTGTGAGCTGAGCACGCCAGGTGTATACTAGCGTTGTATGGTGTGTATGTGCGTTTTGTTTTGTGTGTGTGTGTGTCTGCGCGGCTGTAAGTTTGTGCCTGTCTGATGTTTGTCTGTTTGTGTGTGCGTGTGTTTTGTTCGTGCGTGTCCAAGGTTGTTGAGTGACAACGATGTGCAGATGGAGAGGTGAGGTGAGCTTCGCGGCTGGGACGCGGTTTGAACAAAAATCCAGAAACCCATTGACCAGGTGGGGAGCACGTCCATGTTATACACGACATTTCTCAGAGCCCAGCGCGGATTCCTCGGATCGGCACAGCCTTCCTGGCAGCGCCTCCGGCGCCGCCCTGGGAGGGGGTCCAGTGCCGATCCAAGAGATCCGCGAGGACCTTCCAGAATTCGACGTTCGTGCAATTCGTTGCGCATCTGAAAGATTGTTGTTGCGTCTTGCGGCGTCTAGGGTTAAGTCGGGCCCGTCTCTCTACAGGAGGATATTCCAAAATAGTCAAACATAGTCTGGGGACTTTGCAAACAAGACAAAAAACATGTTGGAGCATTTCTGGAGTATTTT
Source organism: Prorocentrum cordatum (assembly GCA_963575745.1). Lineage (NCBI taxonomy): Eukaryota > Dinophyceae > Prorocentrales > Prorocentraceae > Prorocentrum > Prorocentrum cordatum. The sequence continues at coordinate 422,507 of CAUYUJ010014316.1, forward strand.
TGATTTTCCGCCGAAAGTCCCTCTGTACGGGGACAGGGCCGACTTACGTCTAGGGACGAGCAGCAGGTGTCACCTGCAGGGCGTCCGAGAAGCCTCTCGGGGTCTCCTGCAGGGGGCCTCCTCGCTCGCTCCTGGTCGCCCCCCGGCGCACCCTTGGAGCCTGGATGGGTTCTCCTGGGCTCTCGGCCTCCTGGGGCTTCTTGACCAGGGCACCTGTGCCAGGAAGGGCCAAGAAGGGGGCACCGAGGACTCCGTGCGCGTGGGTGGGGCGGGGGGGGGGCGCGGCCGCCTCGGGCTGGGAGAGCTCGCTGCATGTCGGGCGGGCCTCCTGCCTCTCTCCGAGTCCGGATCCGCTTCGGGGCTCTTGGCAGCTCAGTGGTCGCGGGAGCCTGCGAGCCTACAGAATCAGGGGGCGCTCGCACCACCAGCTGCAACTTGGAGTCCCCCAAAGGTGGTGCCCTCGGCGGTGTTCGCCTCAGCCGGAAGGAGAGAGGGAGACAGCCGTTCGATGCGGTCAGCGTCATTGTGCTGGACACCCACGGAGCTCTGGCTGCTGTTTGAAGCCGATCATGGGCTGGGACTCGCAGCGTGTGCCAACGTTCCTCCACCCTCTCGTCTCACGAGGCTTCAGGAGTAGGGGAGGATCTCTGAACAGGTTCACCCTCATCGCTGAGCATGGCTTCCAGATCTGGAGGCCTGGCACAGAGGCCATGGATTGCCGAGTCGGCGTTGGCGGAGGAAGATTAGTAGGAGGCAGTAGGCGGGAGGAGGATGGGGATTGCAGACAAGGACGTTAATTGGGAGGGGGAGTTGGTGGCGGAGAAGACCGAACACGGCGTTTGAGGAGGCGAAGGAGGAGGTGTTGGCGGACGAGGAGGAATATGAGGGGGGGGGACGCAAATGTGCAGGTGTCAAGCTCGAGAAGAAGGGTCCTGGGTCAGAAGGTCGCGGCGTTATGAGAGGTCCAGTGCGGGATGAGATAGCAACGACACCCTTTCAGAAGCAGCCTTCTTGGAAAGCTGCGCCCCCTATCCTCACTGCGTTTACTGACGGCCAGTCGGTGGGTGGTTTGGAGCTATGTTCTGGGTGCGTGGGCGGAGGAGCGCTATGCCAGAATTCCTCATTCCGTTTCGCTCTCTCGCCCTCCCAAAGTAGAAGGAGCGTTCAGGCTAGATGATAGCACGTATTCCTTGGACGTCGGCGCCGTCCTCTTCGGCGTCGCCGTGGTGGTGGTGGTGGTGGTGGTGGTGGTGGTCGTCGTCGTCGTCGTTTGGTGTGGTGCTATAGTATTTTGTTGATCGCAGATACGAGGGGCGACCTCGAGCACATAATCGCGGAGACCACTCAGGCGATCTATGCCAGCGGCTTCTCTTGAAAGAAGACTTCGTTACAGGTCATGGCTGCGGGTGACGTGTCAAGCACGCACTTCGCCGGGGTTCACTGCGGCAGCTGGGCCCCGCACCTTACCTTCGCAGCGGTCGACCGGAGAATCGTTCTTGGGGATATGGTCGATAGCCAAGGCAACACGTTGGTTGATCAACGCCGAAGGTACTTCTGGGTCAATTCGCGCGCCTTGTGCGCAACAGCTACGGTGGAAGACAAGATGGGAGAATTGTGCAGAGGACCGCGGGCTTCGGCGCTGCACGGGGCAGAGACGTGGCTCGTGACAGCAGATCTCATGCACAAGCTGCGGAGCTGGGAGTTCAGATTTCTCCGACGCGCCTTCTGGCTAAGACGTAAACCCGTCGAGACGTATCACGATTATTTGCACAGAGCGGCGAACAGGATGGAACGATGTGGTTCATGTTGGTCATCATCCCATTCATGTTGCTGTGCTCGGATACGTGTGTAAAGCTGCCTACAAAGAGCCGCGGCGCGCAACGACGAAGGTATTTCGCCGCTATGTTTGGCAAGAGGTTACAACTCGAGAGTAACGTTGGCCACGGTGAAAGATTTGGACGCAAAGCGGGGGTGCAGGGAAGGGTTGGTCCAGAGATGTGGCGGACACTGGCCACCATGGGGAGGTCCGATCGCGATAGCACATTGGCGCCAGCAACGTGGGCCCAAGTCATTGGCAGACTGGAAAGCAACTCGCGTGCAAGGCATTTTCGTTATATGTTCAAGATGGCTGCTGCCTGTTAACGACGACGACGACGACGACTGCCGGAGGTTGTCCAGCAAAACGTACGCGCACAGACCAGGAATCCGAAAACAATAAACTAGCTCTTGCAGGTCTTGAGCAGGAGGCGCACGAGCTCTGACAGTGTCGCTGTAAATTTCTCCTGGGCGTTGGCAAGGCAGCATTTTTGGTCACGGATTTACAAATACGTCGGGTTGTTGTATGTGGACATGCTAAGTCACGCGGACCAACATACGATCCGTTCTTATCACGGACGTTAGCTACTCCCGCACATTGAACAAGACCCGGTGCAGTAGTGGAGGCGGGATCACAACAAGATGGCCGAGGGATTGGCTGATCTCCAAAACGGTGCTCATGGACAAAAGGTATCTACGATTTATACAGCACAGAGACAACGCCAGCCTCATCACCTAGGTAGACGGAGGGTTTCGTGAACGAGACTGCGCGGCAGCGTCGTTCATCATTGGGCTTTAGGGTTTTAGGGTAAGCGGGATATCGAGGACGATGACAGCGAGCCCTTTTTCATGAACTGTGGATTGTACATGTCGCCTTTTCTAGAATTACCCATGAGCGTATTCGGTGCAGAAACACTAGCATTCGATGAGGTTTCCCAGGAGCCTGCTATCCTTTATTGCAACCGAGTGTAGGACAAGTTGAAGTCTGAGGCATCCTGGGTTGTGGCAAAGGAAGAGAGAGAAAGAGGTTGACGAGGTGGATGTGGATGGTTTGCGATATGATAACGATGCGTCAGTAAGGGCGAGAAAGGTGCCTGTACGTACTTTGCAACGCTGCAGGAAGGTATGCAAGAACCAGACCCTGAGAGTCTGGAGTACCGGGGATGCTGCAACGCCGCCCGACGGCCAGGGACACCTCTTTGCAATGACGGTGTTTAGTTTCTATCAGGATGTCCGTGCAGGAGCGCCTCGAACGGACCAGGTCTGACATATTCACTAAGTGAGGCGCAATTTTGCAGCGCTTCGCAGCCTGTTTCGCCGCGCTGCGAGGATGCATTCTTGGCTTCGTCTTCGGGCAAACCGCGTGCCAGCACTTGGTGACGGTGCCAAATTGCAGCACCGTGTTGCTGCCACGCGCACTGATCCGTGCCCAAGCGCCCAAATATGATTCATTGTTGTTGTCAGCGCCATCGGGTCCTCGTCAACATCCGAATTGCCAGCGTCGCCGCAATCGTCATTTCACCTGCGTCGGCTTCGTCATCATAAGCATCATCATCACCACTGCTGCTGCATGGGTCAGGACTGCTGGACGAAAAATCGAAGCGGGGAACGCGATGGGAACACGCGGAGCGGGGACAGGCGGACAGGGAAGGGGGGAGCGGACCAGTGGGAGGCGGAAACAAGGAGGAGAGGGGGAATGGTCGGGATGAGAGGAGAGGGGAGGGGAGAGGAATAGGGGCGTTTGAAAGTGACAACGTCGTATCGGTTAGCAGCCCGCAGCACGTTGTCTCAGCCATGTGATACAGCCATGTGTGCCACGGGGCTGACCTGCAGCGCTGTGACGCGGTTCGAGTGTGTCGCAGCGGTTCCACGTATTTGCGTATTTAAGAGGTTTCGTTCCATGGCACTGTTGCCGGCTCCATCATATTTCATATGCGTCGTCGTCGTCCTCGTGGGCGCGTGCGTTTTGGAGGGTCGAAAACTTGCGCAAGGTCTTGGCGTCAACGTGTACTGCGAATGTTTCGCGCCATTGCCTGTCATGTCTTTCATGGCGAACGGTGTGTTACATCTTGCCCGTGGTCTGCCGCTTGGTAGTGGCATCGTGTCGCAGCCCGCGAGCGCCACGATCGCCACTGCGCACGGCCAGTGTTGATTGGGCTCACGGGGTGGCATTTCTCAGGAGGGAAACAAACACACAGACACAATTAATCGTCGATTCCCCAGAAAATATGGGAAAATATGGGAAGTGGGGGGAAGACAGAAACCCAGAACATATGGGGAAATATGGGGAATATTTTTATCTGTGTGTATTTATTTGTGTGTCCCAGTTCCCTTTCACTTTCGCAATTCCCAGCAGTTTTCCCCCGCCGGCGGGGTGACAGAAGCGTCGGCCGCCGATCTCCGATGCCACGAGCTTCGCGCCGCAGTTTTGGATGGCCGCGCGAAGAGCTCGGCGAAGATCACGGGGTCCGCGACCGTTCAGCGGCCTTGATTGGGGAAACGTAAGACTCGGGTGAGCCAGAACTCGGGTTTGCCGACGTTTTTTGACGAGCGCGTCCTGGATTTTGACGGTCCCGTTTTCGTAAAATGTCTGCAGCGGGAGCTCGCGCCAAATTCCAGACCGGGTCTCGTCATTTTTATCATGGCCCCCGTCAGGCCAACCCGAGTCCCCCGTATCCGAGTCTTACGTCTCCCTGACTTGAGTGCGAAGTTGTGCACTTTTGTTTTCTTGCCTCCTGTGCCTCGCAATCAGGTTTGCTGTCTCGTCGGAAACTGGAGCATATACATTACCGGTGGCGGGCGGCTTTGCAATCCCAGGACTTTTTTTGTTGAGGGTCGGGGACGGCGTTGGGGTGGTGTGGTGTATCTTTGTTTCTTTGTTTTCCTGGGGAAACAGGATCCGCTCTCCTGTGCGAGATTCAGTGTGAGGCCAGACAGAGGCGTCGGTGCATATAGAGCTCGGTTCCCTATCTCGAGCTCGCATGACCTCTGCTCCTCCCCTGCGTCTCCCCCCCTTTCTTTCACCTCTTCCATCCCTTCTTGCCTCCCAATCCCCCTCTTTCAGCGCGCTCGGGCGTGTGGGTACAGTCGGGGCCCTGAAGAAGGAACCCTTTTCGTTGGGGAGGGGCTCCGCGTTCCTTACGTGTTTCGCAGCTTGCCTCAGGCTTTCCTTAGGTTTTCGACGGGAAATCGAAGGTTAACTTGTGGAAAAAAGGGGCCTCGCTCCTTAAAAAAGGGGTTCCTTAGGTCAACGCCCCGACTGTATGGCGTTTGCTTTTTCTCCTCTCCCGCTCCCTGCCCTGGCTCGCGCCCCGCGGACGCGCTGCCCTCGATTCTCCCCTGCTCTCGACCCCCCCCTGCTCTTTCGCCTGGCCGCATCGCTCGGACGTGTGCACTTTTTCCTCGGCGAGAGCCATGGAGGACCATCCTGGACCATCGAGCAAAAAAAAACACGCACGAAACCGAAAAAACACAGGGAATGGACGTCCCGGAGCCGTGCTCCCCGTGGCTGGCACCCCTGGGGGACTGTCGTCGCCGTCCACCCGGGCGCCGAGGGAGCATCCGGCGGGTGAGCTCCCCCCCGCCCCCGCGTGGCGCGCTGTGCGGACCGCCAGGCGGCGTGGCGGGTTCCAGGGGCCATGCGCCCCAGGTGTGGACTCGTGCGGGGGCTGCGGATCAGGGGGCGGAGGAATCGGGGGCTGGGGAAGTGACCGTCGGGCACTGCGGTGGGGTCTGGGGGGAGGGATGGGGGCAGTGCTCCGTGCCGTCGGTGCGCTCAGGGCTTCGAGCTGATGGACCAGGGCCACGCCGAGGTCTTCGACACGGGCGACCAGGACCGCGGCGCGTGGCCGGGCCATCTGCGCAGCGCCGCTGGAGCACGAACCGCGGCGCGAGTGCGCCACCGCCCCTCGGACGGCAGACGCCAGCGAAGCCTCCTCCTCCTCCTCTTCCTCCTCCTCTTCCTCCTCCTCCTCCCCCTCCTCCTCCTCCTCCTCCTCCTCCTCCTCCTCCTCCTCGGTCCAGGAATCCCCAGGGGTGTTGGGGGAGTTCCAGGGGGCACCGCCCAGAAGTCCCAACCCGACAAGCAGTGTGGGGTGTCCCACGGGCCCCCCAGCACTTTCGAGATTCCTTTGGATTCCTCCGATGCTGCAAGAGTCTTCGTGGGCTCCAGGGGCCTCCGTGAGCATCCATTTGCCTTACAGCACCCTCGGCCGCGTCCCTCTCAGGCGCCTTTGAACATGCTGCGGGGCGCACGCTTCCACTGGCGCTTCGTGAGCATTCGGTCAACCCCGCTGCTTGCGCCAGCGGCCTCCAACTCGTTCGCGAACGCCCCTGGGCATCCCAAGGGGGGGAGCCCAGCGGTGCCCCCGGGGGCCTCCCGGGGGGGCCCGCCGTGAGAGGCACCGTGCTCTCCTGCGCCGCCCGCGGCAGCCCGGGCGTCATGTGCAAGAGCCTGTGGTTTTTGTTCCTTTTGTTCTCGTGGGGCCTCACCGAGATCTGGGGGCAGGAGCAGGGTGTGGTGCGAAGCGAGGAAGAAGCATCGCCGTAAGCACAAACTTTTGGCGCTTCGCGCGGGTTCCCTGGATCCGCGCTGGGCGCCCCCTGGCGGCGCCTCTGGCGCCACCCCTGGCGCGGCCCGCGCGCCAGGGAAGGGGGTCCAGCGCGAATCCAAGAAATCCGCGCGGAGCGCCAACAGTTTGTGTTGATGTGTCTCATGTTTTCTTCTCGTAAAGGGCTTGGCGCCAGTGTTACGTAAAAGGATAATTTGGCGATGGTATAGATCGCGGGTAGCATCGCCATTTCCACTACTGACACCATACCCTTTTATGCAACACCCCTCTCCGACCCCCAAACGAGAGAGAGCCCCGCAGTGGGACGTGGGAGCCACGCCAGGCTTGGCGAGCCGACCAAGCGTGGTGAGCAGGGCGTCCCCTTGGCTTCTCGTCGTCTACTGCTTGCAGCAAACCTTCGTGACGCTTGGCGCATTCCCACGTGGCCCATCCATCCAGAAACGATTCCAGGCCACGAGCTTTAGGTAAACAAGGAGAGGGGGGCACAGTCAGCACGAAGCTAGCATTATCCCGAGCACCCCCCCAACCATGGCCAACCTGGGCACCTTTTGGGAGGTTCGCGGAGGTCTCTTGCAGACAGCTTGGTGCTCTTTTGGTCCGTCTTGGAGTTCTCTGCAGTTTCTCTTGGGAGCCTCTCTTGTCATATAGGCCTCCCTCATCCAGTAGCCCAGGGAGGCTTACTTGGGCTTCTTGAGCATGTCTTTGGACATCTTGGGCCGCTTGCTCGCTCGCTGAGGTACTCCTGTGTTGTCCATGGTCTGTCGCGAGGTGGTTCCGGGGCTCTGTAAAATCGTCTTGGGAACCAGTTGGGGTTGTCTTGGGGCGTCATTGGCGGTTCCTTAGGACCATTGTGAGTTTTCTTGGCACCCTCTGATGCCCTCATGAAGCAATGATGGGACGAACAGTGTTGATTAAAACACGTGCTGGGTCACTGGATGGACATGTGTCGATGTCTCTGCGGAGTATGTTGACTTCGTGTTGGCGGCGTTTTAGGGGTCTTGGGCGTATGGTCCTTTGTTGGCCTGGTTGGCCGTCTTTGGGCCGATCTTGGGAGCCTTGTGGGCCGGCTTAGACGGTTAGAAGCGCGAAAAGGAGATGACGCAAAGTCATGGAAAGCCAGATTAATCGATGGTTAGGGTGTCTTTGGGCCCTCTTGGGTGTCATCCTGGAACCCTCCTGGTGCGTCCTGATGGTCTCTTAGGCTGTCTGGTGGCCGTCCTTGGACGTCTCGCAGCACTCTTGGACCCTATCGTTGCCTCTTGGGCCGTACCAGGGCGCTCTTGGGAGCCTCCTGGACCGCGTTGGAGTTCTCAGCCCTCGCAAGGAATCATGCGGCATGCCCCTGGAGTCACGCTGCGGTGCCCGAGAGAGCCAGAAATTGGGATTGGGGCTGCTTCAAGAGCATCTGAATGCCCAATGCAGGAAAGGGGGACCTGAGCAAGCTACACTCAGTGTATACAGCACGATGGCGGATGAAGGATGACGGGAAGCGTCTTCGAGGAACGAGCCGCGAGTTGGACGTTCTGGCTGAACTTGCAACACATCCAAGCAGTACTGACATAATTTCCGTTCGGGGATGCAAGCAAATAGTCATTAGTAGCGGATTCCTAAACGTTTTCATTTCGCCAGAGACATCTTTACACAAATGAGTTGTTCGCAGCATCGTTTTTACAAGATTGAGTGCATCGCTCGAGACATCCTCCAGAGCTGGGCGAATTGACCCTTTACTTGATCATCACAATGGGCGTTTCGCTTGAGACATGCTCGACCAAATCCAATGCCGACAGCTGCTTGACCACCGCTTGCATTGACGACGCTCTCGCTCGAGACATTGTCAAACAATGAGCACCAGTACGACACTCCAGCATTTCTGTGTGTGGTTGTGTCTGCCTGTGTGTGTGTGTTGGCGTCGTTTCTAACCATGCCCGTTTCGTTAGGAACTTTTCTCACAACGTTGACCTCTTTCCAGCATCGTCGTGGTATCGTTTTGGGAATGTTTGTTCGGAGATGAAGAAGCAGTGGCCCGAAGAGGACCCTAGGCTGGCTCCCAAAGCGCCCTGAGGACATTCGAGCATGACGATTCCGCTAGGGACATCCCGAAGAAAACTAAGATACGATAGCATACCTTCGGACACACATCGTATCGAACATCACCTTGGTATCGCTTTCAAAAGGCCCCACGACGACGTAACTAGTCTTCCCACAAATGTGATTTCGCTAGGGGCACCCTCAACACGCTGATGTTTTTGAGATCGTAGTTGGGTTTATGTTTGAAGCCACGATGGCGTTCCAGGGTTGAATAGCTAAGTTCCCTAAGTTGGGGTCGGGGGGTGAGGTGGGGGCGGGGAAACGACTGTCAACGGGGGCGTATCAGTACGAACACCGAAAAGGGTTGTACACATATTGGTATGTATTACCATGCGGATCAAGCACATGATGCGTTCAAGCACACTGCATGCCATTCAACGGAACTCAAACGAGGGCGCACGCCCTACATAACTGGTGCCGTCCGTCGGCCGTGGGGGTTAGCGCGTTGCAGGGGATTGGTGGGGGGGGCGAGGAGGCTGGCTTGAAACTAAAAGAACGAGTAGGGGGGGCACCGGGAACGCAAGAGGCAGAGCTCCCATCGGACCCTTTTGGGTTTACAGACGGCCCCCCACGGAGCCACTTCACCCCGTGTAAGTTTTGCTGTCGTTATATGCGGCATCGCCGTCCGCAGCCATTTTGGGCTTCCAGGGTGCGACGACAGCCGCCCACCGTCACCAATGAAGTTTCTGCGCGTCGGATGGGTCCTTATGTTTGGCGATGTCTTTGTGTTGGGTGCCGAGGAGGAGCCAGGCGATGATTATCATCCCGTGGTCCCAGAGATTGTTGTTGCTGCCGCCGCTGGTCCTGATCGGAATAGACGGTTTGCTGGCCAACTCGCGAGATAGAAGCAATTATCTTCTAGAGCAGAAGAAATGTTGGGACGGACTTCGAAAACATTGCAACCGTCCCTTGTGGACGCATGTTTAGATGCCGTGTTCAAGCACACTGACAGCAGAGTGGCGAAACACGTTCAAATAATGGCACATGCTGTGCGATCACACTGCCAGGGTGCTCGAGTAGACAGGACTTTCCAGACCACGTGGACAGGGACCGTACTTTAATGTAGCAGCTCAAGCCGAAGATCTGCGAACATGTATTCAGTCCGATGATGTTGGTGCCGTATGTTCTCATTGCGATATGATCATTCGCATCAATATATTCGACGACGTTTCGATGATGATCTCGAAGCCTTCCGAGCATATCATGTGTGTTTGGCCTTTGGCAGCTGTGCTGCAGCCGGATTTCCAGTTTAGGAAGAAGGGAAGGACATGGACATGTCCATGTCCGTATTGAACAAGGCCCCTCCTCACAATAATTAGCGCGGTGAGGATTGAGGATGTCATGTATTGTTTGACGGGTCCGTCTTAGAGTGACATTCTATGTTTCGTTTCAGCTGGTTGCAGTGGCAACTGGAGGTGGTGGGTAAGTTTTGGCAGGCTGGCCCGCGTCATGGGGTCAAGGGTCGTGAGAGGGTTTCTGGGGGGGGGGCTTGGGACCCTGGTTCGATTGACTTGCGATCGGGCATCCTGAATGGTTTGATGCTCGCAATGCGTTTCAACGGCTTTGAAACGCATTGTGAGAGGCAGTGCGCCTGCCCCTGATGGTTGAGGCGCTGTTCAGCGTGGACCGCGTCTGCGCTGCTGGGGGCGGCGCACCCCGCCCAACCACGATGCCGCCGCGGGTCCGAGGCGCCGCCGTCGTTGCACCAGCACAGGTGCTACCACAAGCCAGTGCGTCGACAGTGCGACGGCGGCTGCTGGATTGGATTTTACTTTCCACGCGTGGTCCTGTCTCCGAACTTGATGTGGATGGTGAGTTTTCTGAGGCGCTGGTCTACGCGCAGTGGCAAATCATCGTGCACGTCACCGACAGTTTGAGTCTGATTCGTTGTGAATTGTGGGTTGTGGTGCGCACTATTCGAAAGGAGTCGCGGCGCAAGCTTCTTAAACATTGATTGTTGCGGTCGCTCCATCGTTCTTGGGTTGAAGCCAACATGCAGGATGATGAATAACTTACCCGGCACGCAGCTGGTCCGGGATAGTTTCCACGACGGGCTGGCTGACGAAATGCCGCGCGGGTGGAACGAAAGGCGCGCCAGAGCAGTAAGAATAGTGAAGACTTCCCGACCCACAGAAAATCAGTGTGACAAAGAAGAGGCATTGGCCCTAGCTGGAGACAACTGCGACTGGAGTCAAGATGACATGTACCATTGGTGCTTGAGGGTGCAAAGCGCTTTGGGATGCAATGATGACCGTGCGACGAGCCTGAATATTGTGACCCAATGTGTTCTGACATCTATTGGGCGGGGATGCGCTGCGCCACATGAGAATGCCGATGGGAAGGGATGCGGCAAGTAGCATCATAAGCGTACAGAGGGCGTCGACAACATCGTTTACTCGATCGGGCCCTGGAGATCATGCGCCCATAGAAAGTTGTAAACAAAGCTCGCTTGAACATCGCCGGCGTCGGAGAACAGGAGGCTGATTTCGCAGTTAGGAGTCGAGTCAGGGCGGGCAAATTTATCGATGGCGTTCAACCGTGACCCGCCAGTCTTGATACCGAACCGGCCCAAGTTGTGAACGTACCAGGACAGTCGTATTTGAACCAAATTTCAAGACAGAAGATGTGGCCACATATGTTATATCTGAGAGCATGCGCGCCACTCCATCTCGCATTCTGGGGGACATGGGGACCGACGCTCAATGCAAAGCCATGGTCATGCACGACAGTTTCCTGACTGGCAAGTTTGCGAGGGATGCCGTTAACTCTTGCGCGGCTATGATCCATGATTCTCAATGCGAACATTGTGGGTGTTGTCAAGGCTTCCGACTGAAAGAGTAATTGGAATTTGTGCTGGCTTTTTGGAGAGCCTTGAAGTTTGTTACCACCGTGTTCTTTTGAAGCTTGGCCAGCCCAAGTTCATGCTTTAATTTCTGCTTGCAATCGTGGAGTCCTACGGTCGGCCCGCGCCCGACAACGTTTGCCAGCCTTGACGAGACAAGCAGTTGGAGTGTGATTCTTGCACCGGTAAGCACTTCGTGGACGCGTGGTCCAGCGGTTGTTGGGGACAGAAGCTGTGTCTGAGCGAGCTTGGATATCATTGCGTGGTCTTCTCTGCGCATTGAAGGTCAGTTCGATCAAGCGCGAGCAGCGCCACTGATTGGGGCAGGAGGTCAGATCGCACAGGCGAAGGGGGCGATCACCAGCGGCTGCCAGCCCGGGCAAGCTCGCGCGCGCGAAGGCTGCCCGCGCGGAGGCGCAAACCATTGTGCATCATATATTTCAACGCGTGCTTGCCGAAGCCGTCGCTCCGACGACAGTTCGCGCAAACGATGTCCAAGTTCAAGACCGCGCGCGAGCGCGCGGGCATCCGGGCGCCCGAGTCATCCGCCGCCGCGGCGAAGAGTTTGCCAAAGCCCCGACAGAGACTCAGGGCAACATCGGGTGTCGATGTGCCCATCAAAGAGCTTTTCCATGAACGACCTGCTCATCTTCCTGTGCCAGAGCGCACTAGGCGAACGCGCGCTGCATGGAGCGTGGTTCCAGCGGCGGAGAGGTTTTTTCTTCGAATATCTATCAATGCACCGGGGGGGTGCTGACAGCCAGACGCAACAACTTCGAGGTCGTGCGAGTGAGGGGTTCGCGCGGCAGGTAGAGTGGAACGGATTGCGCTATCTCGCAGGTGGCCTTGGAACTGGTCGCAAAAGTGCCATGGCCAACGCGATCGAGGCGATGCAGAATGATGACGTCTGGGAAACTAGTGCTCGCCTCCATTGTTTTGACTTCGCCTTGAAGCAGAGCTTCGTCTCCACGAAGCCACAGAGGTTCATCGAGAAAGAGTGCGCCAAACTGTTCGAGTTTGACAGCCGCGCCGTTGCCAGCCCCGCTGGCAAGATGGAGATGGGCCCTTCATGCCGCGCGCGGTGCGCTGGACTCCGTAAGGGTGACCCCTACTTTGAGCGCGTCAGTCTGATCTCGGAGAATCTGTATACCATGGTGAGGAGTAAGAAGGTGCCATTGCCTGCCATGCTCAAGGTCGCAGTGGAGCTCGGCGCCGCGCCGACTGTGGAGCACTACTTTCCGGCAAAGATCGCTGGGAAGGGCCATGTCATAGGGCTGCTTCGCGCTGAGCCTTCAAGCCCCACTTCGTTCAGCATTTCTTCGAGCAGTGGCGTTGACAGCGTGACCACATCGAACTTGGTATTTCGCGGAGTTGCCAAAGTAGGTTTTCTTGCCTGAGGCCGACGGCTCCGGCGTAGGTGGAGCGCTCGGCAGGATGCAAGCAAGTTTCGCGCTGCTCCACTGTCCCAGTGGTGGGGGGCGCGCTCCGGGACGAGATCGAGATCTCGGCGCTGGAGTTCGCGGCGCAGCCCGTCGCCAAACAGGTTCCAACCGACGACGGCGGCGTCTTGCCTTTTGGCTTCGGCGCGGCCAGAGGCCGTCGGCTTGGGGGGGGGGGGGGGGGGGCATGCGAGAGGGGCGGGGGGGGCAGCGGGAGCTTCTCGAATGCTTCTTGAACGCGCGCGGCAGCGGGGGCGGGCGGCAATCGCGCCGCCGCCCCCGCCCCCGCCCGAGGCCTCGAGTCCGACGGCGACGGCGTCGATCGCGCGGCAGGCGAGGACTCAGGGCGCGCCGCCGACCGCAGCGGGGTAGAGGGGAGGGGCGAGCTAGGAGGTCTGGTCGAGCCCGATTCTTCCGAGGGCCCAGAACCAGAGGCACAGCGCCACATGAAAGCAAAGCCGATGCTTGAGCCCAAGGCCCCCCCCCCCCCCCGCGCCTGAGCCCGCGCCCGTGGGGCCCGCCGCGGGGCCGCCGCTGGCGGGGCCTGCAGTCTTGCCCATAGGTCTCAAGGATGTGCGCTTGGCCCCCAGCAGTCGCGCCGCGTGCCCGCAGTGCAATGCAAATATTATCGCGGGCACGCTTCGGTGCGCGCGCAGGTTTCGAGCGGGCGCATCTCTGCCAGATGAGCGTTATCACCGCTCGGACTGCGTTCAGGCGTTGTTTTGATCAGCCAACAAACTGGGCGTAGCAGCATCTTGGTGTCGCGCGCATTGTTCTCGCCCTGGTATTGCGGAGATCTGGATCAAGGCAGCTCTGCCCGACGCGCCAACCTCGACCCCCCGACCCCACGCACGCCAGCCCCCCTCCAGAACGCACCCCCCTTCGCAAGCGACCTTGAACAACCCATAACAAACTTGAACAACCAGTCGAACAGCGCTGAACAACCTTGAACAAACCCGCGCCTGCACGTCCTCGATAAGGGGTCGCGAAACACGAGCATCCTGAACATTTTTGAACAACTTTGAACACACCCCTGAGCAACATTGAACAAGCCTTTTGGGACTCACTCTAGATTGCCACCGCATTCGTTGACCCTTCCGAGTAGTCAGGTATAGCCAGGCTTCATCACGAGCTACCCATCGGGCTTGATAATTGAAGGGGCTCTAGGGGATGCCGAATTAGTATTGAAGATGATGTTGCGGTAGCTGCCAGTTCCCTGGGGTGGGGTGCCCGCGGTGGCTTTCCCCGACCCTCAGGCCCTAGCTGAGTGTGCTGCGGCGTTTCTGCGCTGCTGCTTCTGATATCCTGCTTGCTCCTTCGAAGCAAACCTCCTCCGCCCCTGTGGGCCAGCCTGCGCCATCGCAGAAGGTCGCATTGAACTTTCGGCGTGCCCCCCCCCTTGATGCTGCCCGTGCTCCTCAGCCTGGGATGGCGTGGTCCTTGCTCACGGTGGTGGCAGCATCGCTGGAGGTCCACGCCGAGAAATGCGATGCGATGTTCGGCGGAGGGGCCTCCCCCGACAATGCCAATGCACATGAAATCCCATGCGGTTGAGACTGGTGTCCCCTGTGCGGGTCGTGCTCCTCTCCGTGTCCACCCCTCTTGCCACCCCCTTTCCAATCCCCCCTGTCCTACTCGCCCGCTCCTCGCCGTTGAACCAGTTGGCCCAACATTGAATTTTTACATCAGTCCCGCTGAGGGAACGTCTGCCCTCGGTCACCCGTTGACCGAACCTTCGCCGCCGTAGCTCAGCCACGCGGGCGCGCCGCCGCGCGGGCGCGCCTGCCGCGCATGGCGCGCGGCGCAATGTCGCGCCCGGGAGGGGGGGGGGGGGATAGATCGAGCCTTCCTGGGAGCGACGTCATTTCCGAGATCAAGATGCAGGCCGCGCAGGAGGCTGCCGGCACCACTGCCGCTGTTTCCAAGGCAGGGAAGGAGAAGGCCCAAAGCCCGAAGGGCGCTGACGGCAGCGGCGCCGCCGACTGCGTCGACTTACTGCGCGTGCCTGCTCACCTCTGCAGGCCTTGCGAACAGGCAGCTCACGACTTCGATCGCGACGCCCCTGGCCGTCGCTTGAGATGGCGCAAGCTCGGGTGCACCACCGGCGGGCTGGCCCTCCCGCAGGGCACCGAGTGCTACCTACGCGTGCCTCCAGACGCGCCGCAAGTTCTTCGGGTTGAAGCTGCAGGACCTGATGACCAAGAGGCAGGGCAGCAAAGAGTCAGAGGATAAGTTCTTCTTGATCAGAAGAAACGTGGCCAGCGGCAACGCCGCCCACCAGAAGGCCGACATGATCGATGTGGACCGCTACGTCAAGAAGGGGAAGCAAACCTTCGATGCAGACTACGAGGGGGGGGGGGGCGGGGGGGGCGTGGGTCGAGTTGTATAGCTTCGCGGCCGACAGGCGCACTTCCGTCGAGAATGGCCCCTGCGACAAGCAGCTCATCGGCTACATCAGGACAGAGCTCAAGAAAGTCGCCCGCCCCGACGAGCACGGCGTCTTGGGAGTGGAGATCCTGGACCACGACAGCGACCGCGAGCGTTTCCGACGCGGGGCGGATCGATGCGTGGAGAGCGGGGGCAAGCAGCGGCAATTCGATAAAAGGACCAGATGAAAAAGGTCCTGGTTGAGGGGCGCCACCAAGCCCTACTGGACAGGAGGGCCGCGGCAAGCGCGGAGGCTTGGTCGCGCAGCCCGCCCCGCAGGACCATTGCGCAGAAGAGCCCCATTCCCAGGCCTGTGATTGAGAAGGACGTCGAGCTCGGCGCTGCCGATGCGGATGATGCTTATGATGATGATTCCTCGATCGCGGCTAGCTGCGGCGCCCAGGTCGCGGCGCTGAACGCGCGCGTAGGCTCGGGGGCCAGTCGCGCAGCAGCGCGCCAAACCAGGTCTGCGCCTTCCGCCCAAGAAGCTCAAGATGCACGGGAGGAGCCCGAGGACTTGGATGCAGCTGCGAGAGTGTCACTAAGGAGGGGCGCATCGTCGGCAACGCCGAGGCGACGTCGAAGAAGGGCGGCCCAAGACCTGGGAAGTGCACTGGAAGGACATGAGCTGGAGTCGCAAGAAAGACCTGCAGGGCCTCGTTGGGAAGCTGCATCGGGCCGCTCGTGCGGCTGGCAAGCTCGTGCAAAACGAGGCCGCCTTGGATCTGTCGTCGTCGATCTTCGCCCTAGCTGACTGACATGATCAAGCACCGCCCCGAGGTTTTCCTGAAGCTGCGGAACAGCTTCGACGAGCTCGTGAGCCAGCCTTCCTCGCCAGAGGACATGCGCGCAATGATGGGTGCCCCCGGCGCCCCCCCCGGCACGATCCTGACATCGTCCCTGAGCAACGCGATCAGCAAGCCCCGCGCGTCGGCGTCGAACCTGCCCGAGCGACGCATCCTCATCATCGCCGCGGCGCCGCGGGCCTCCAAGGACAAGGACAAGCTCGCGCTTGGCTACTTGGACCGCGCCGAGTCGATCGTCTGCCACCGTGGTTGGGATTCGCGGGCGCGTTGATTGGGGTTGCACGTGCGCGGGGCTCCGTGAAAATTTCCGCCGCTTCCTCCCCTGCCAACGTTTGGAAACGTTCCCTCGCCCGATCTCGCCGCGTGTTTTTTTGTCCGTTGCCCCCAAGTCGGCCTGCGCATCGGCTGGAATGCTGGTTTCTGGCATGGGGGCCCTGCAAAAGTGATATTCTCAGTTGCGCGCCCGCGCATCTTCCAGGCTTGGTGTTGGCGTTGGCGGATAGAGCGTGGAATTTGGCCCCCGGGAGAAAAATCGCGCAGCTACTCGCGTTGGTCGGACTCGCGTTGGTCGGCGATCGCGCGCCAAAGTGGGAGACGATTCGCAGCGTCGCGGTCGAGGAGGTTGACGCGACCGAGCGGCACGAGCATGCCGCCGCCGTCTTCCCGCGCGCTCCGTTCCACGACCGACCCCGGCGCCGTCGACAACGATCTGCGGGGAGAGCGCAACGCTCCGGCATCCTCGGTGGGTCGGATCAGCGCCAGGCTCAAGAGCCACTTCAGGCACATGTGTGGAGATTCTACGTCGCTTGGAAAGCTGCTTGGGATCAGGTGCAGCTTCTCCATGGGCGATGCGAGGAGCTCTCAAAGGACACGCTCGATGAGCACGTTGCCACCATGAGGAAGTTCATCAGTACTGTGCAGATCGATGCGGCAGAATTTCAGGTCTAGGTCGCGTTCAACTTCCTGGCCAGCCCCTCGAAGCGTCAGAGGGCTCGAACTTCCAGGAAGCCTTGGCCACGCTGGCGGGGGATGGTTGCGGTTGCTGGGCCGACTCGCAGAGGGCTTCGAAGATTGAGTCTGAGGCCGACGATCGCGCGATGGGCGCCGCCGGTCTGGCCAACCCGAGGGCTTCCTCAGGGAGATCCGGTGGCCCCTGCTACGATGATCGCGGCGGTTGCGCCGTGGCAACCGCTTGTGGGCTACGCTTTCATGGGCGACAGGCCCCTCATCTCCACCTCGGCAGAGGAGTTGGCCAGGGGCCTGAACTGCACCCAGCGCTTCGACAACGATGTCGGTTCCAAGGAGAACGTGCGCAAGCGTCAGGTGTGGGCTTGAACAGACCGTCCTCCCAGGGCTGTTGAACGCTTCGGGATCGCGGCGACGCCTGCAGACGCTTCGCGACCAATCCAGCCTCGAGGAGGATGGTTCAAGCTCCACAATGCGATTCGAGTGCTGGGCACGGTGCCAGGCGGTGCTGAGATCCGTGCTAGGCTTGCAGTGGCATACATTCGCCCGCTGTGGCTGTGGGCTTGCCCGCTGGTGGCGCCACCGCCAGTGTCGACGTGCAGAGCATTGTACCGATCAATTACTCGTTCGACCATCAAGCGGTGGTGCTACGGAAGATGGTGGGCACAACATGTGCATGTACATCCGCGTCTGTCAGGTGCATTGCAGGCTTTCAAAATTATCTCGCAGGAGCATCTGGTTTTGGTCGACCTTCATGGAGAATGCTATGAGTGTGCGTGCCCAGGTGCTGGGCCTTCGCTTTATCTCTTGCGCTGACCATCGGGGGTGCTGCCTCGAAGTGAGCGACATCGACGACCGCCGAGTAGTGAAGGTGCTGGAAGGTGTGGCGGACCAGAGGGGGAGGTTCTGGACGCATCGACCGGATCATCCGCGCTACGGAAAGAAGATCGAGCACCTACTTCGATGTGCGGCGAGGATTAGATGCTTGGCAGAAGTCAATGATAAGAGGTTCGGCGCTGAGGAGATTCCCGATGTGGATGTGGGCGCAGAGCCGAACTTGACACACAACAGATTTTTCAAGCGTCTCGGAGAGGATGAACGCCGATTGGTACGCATCTTTCGTGCTGGAGCGGTGTCCTCGGAGACGCGCAGATGCTCAGGGAAGGAGTGCCGACAGTGCGGCGCTGCCTCCCCATCTTTCCGCCACTACTGGGCAGAGTGCCCCACGCGTCACTTTGCAAGGGCTGGCTTCTCCAGAAGATATGACTTACCCTTCAACTGGTGGTCTACGGCACCGAGAGTTCTGGCGAAGTCGGGGTGGGTGTGCTACTCTGACGGCCAGAGCCAGACTGAACGTGCGACCAAGCTCGCCGCTGCTGTGGAGATGGCAATGGAAGTTCTGGTTACCGACATGGCTGAAAGGCTACATCCTCTTGACCACGGCCGTCCGCAGGATGGTCGAGGTTCTCCAGTGTGACTTCTACGCTTGTGGGGTTGCTCCAGAGGTCGGGTACTCCACTTTCACCATCTTCTTCTTGAAGTAAATCTTGGCCAAGGCTCTCTCGAATGGGATCGCCCACTCGGCGGGATTCCGCAAGTCATGGGCGCGGTTCCCAGGGGGGGGGGTGTTTCACTTCATGCGCGCTCGAAAACGGCGGGGACGAGCCAGATGAGGTTAGCGTCGTGGTTTCGGCGATGCAAATGTCCAAGTACTTGGCGACCGTCGAGTGGAACGACTCGACTTTCAAGAGCGCGTTCCAGGAGGTGCATGGGAGGTTCAGCTCTCTTGGAGGGCTCGCGCCATTATTCGCGTCCGGCACAGAGATGGCACCACCGAGAATGTCGTGCCAGAGTACGTTGGGCTGCATGCCGCGGGCAAGAGCATTCAGGCGGCAAATCCAAGTCAGCTGCAGGCGACGTGGGCGCCGATGAGATTTTCGAGTTGGCGTCGAAGCCGAGGTCTATCCACAACGCGTCGGTCGGGGGCCTCGTCGACAAGCTGTTGCCCGAGATCGCGTCTAGCCAGATCGGGCGGCCCAGCGCGGCGTTCCAGAAGGCGCAGGACATGCAAGAGCTCATCCCCCAGAAAAGCCAAGGCCGTCTCTGAGGCAGTCGGCGCCCTCGGGCGGTCCCCCAGCGCCTGTAAGCTCATCGACGAGGGCAGGCCTGGTGGCGCCATCTGATGTCTGACGGCGCTCCGAAGCGACATCAACACCATGTTCGCCACGGTGCCCGGTGCATGTTGCAAAGCCCAACTTTGTTGAGAGGTAAGCAAAGAGTACGAACGTGTCCAATGGGTTTTTGAAGGTGCTGGCGGCGAAGCTAAACTTTGATAGTGCCTTGAAGGAGTTCGAGGATTTGTTCAATGGTCTGCTCGCTGCGACTGCAGGGTGGGGGCTGACTGGTTTCAGATGGATGGCCCGCGAAGCTCAGACTGCGAAGCGCCACTTTTTGACCAAGGAGATCGAGGGCATCCCGGGCCAAAGCCCGGCATGGAAGGCGGCCGTTGAGAGCGCGGGCATAGTGGAGCGGCTGCCCGTGGGGGCCCGCGCCGAGCGCGAGCTCGACAATCTGGGCGACAAGGAGCTGCGGGCGAAGGATGCCGCGAAGCTGCTGGCGACCGCGGCGGCGACGACCGCGGCCCTGAAGGCTCGCGCTGGAGACTCCAGGAGCTTCGCGGGCATCGAGCAGGCCCTCGCGCACTGCAAGATCAAGCTCAAGGTGGACATCGGCGACTTGCCGACAGTGCTGCAAGAGCACTCCCGCTAGCGACGGCGCGCAGGCCATGCGCGCGCGATGGGCGTGGGCGCCGACAGGGCGCGGCTGCCTGTCGGGGCGAGCTCGGCATCCGCCGAGACAGACAGCGTATTGCGATGTCAGCTCGGGTTGAAAATAAACAGCACAAAACAAACATAAGACGGGGGGGGGAAACGCAAGTGCGGGATTGAAATTGCAAGCTGTTAAACCACCATGCCTCGCGATTACACTGCAGCGCCCCCAAGCTCTCCCCCATCCTCCTCCTTCTCCCCCTCCTCGTGCCATTCCCTCCGAACCCTCTCCCCCCTGATGCCCGTCGCCGTCGCTCCTCCTCAGGCGGCCGCGCCCGTCCAGGCCAAGGTCCTCGCCCGTTCTCGGGCCCCGCCCAGGCCCCTGGGCGCTCGCGCTGGCCCCCCCGCAGTCCGGGCTGCCCCCTTTTTTTTTTTTTTTTTTTTTTTTTTTTTTTTTTTTTTTTTTTTTTTGTTTTTTTTTTTTTTGTTGTTTTTTATATAATATATATATATATATTATATATATATATATATATATTATATTTTTTTTTTTTCTCTTTCTCTCTTTTTGTGTGTTTCTTCCCTCTTCTTCTTCTTCTTCTTATTCTTCTTCTTCTTATTCGTTCTTCTTTGTTTGTTTTTCTTTGTTTTGTCTCCTTTTTTTTGATTTTTTTTTCTTGGGGGGGGGCTCTTCGAGGCCCCCTGGCGCGGCTGGGCGGGCTGGGGGGGGGGGCGCGGGCGGGGGCGAGGGGGGCGAAGGGCCGTAGACGGTTGAACGATGACCTGTAGGAAGGGAGAGGTGGGTGGATATAGAAGGACGAGGAGGGGCGCGGGAGATATGGACGAGGAAGAAAGAATGGGGGAGGATGGGGGCGAGGAGGAAGGAGAGGACCGTGGAATTATATAGACCTTTTGGTTCATATGCATTTTGCATATCCTTCCGAACACGTTTCTACAGACTTATGCCAGTATCACAAACCCTTCAACTGCGTCGAGATCGGCGGGCACAGGGGGGCGCAGTTCCCCCCAAGTTGGCGGATCGCCGAACTAGGGGGGTCATCGTAACAATCCCAACAGAGATCAATTGAGCCCCACGAATAACCCCCAATGACGCCCTAAAGACGGGGGAAGCGTGCGATCTCGTTCAGGACATCATCGCCAATTTACGAATGAACTGGGCGCACCGCGTCCGCCCCGCCCTAGACGGCTCCGCTCTGCAGCGACTGCAGGCAAGAGAGGCGAGCGGTGGAGTCCATTCCACTTGAGCTCGCGCGTCGAGCAAGCCGCAGCCCGCGCCAAATTCCCCATCGATGCAACCGCTGAGGCCAGGGAGGAGCAGGAGGACATCGGCCTCAGCTTCGGCGCCGACCGCTTGGTCTACCGCGCGGGCGCCAGCGGGAGGCCGGCGACCATAGGCGAGCTGCAGCTGCGCCTTCGCAGCTCCCAGCGCCGAGATGGCAGCGGGAGCTCCGCCGCCTGGAAACGCCAGGCAGGCAAGGCAATGCAGCAAAGGGGGCGCGTCCTGTTCACCGCGTTGCGAGAGCGACGCTTCCCCCGCTGGCCTGCGACCCAGGCCAGGGCAGGCCGCTCGCGGGCCCGCAAGCCTTCCGACGGCTGGGGGCGACCTGGCAAGTCCTGCTGCACCAGCCAGGTCTTGCGGGCGGAGCTGCAGCGGCGACCTGGGGCACGCAGGGCTGGAAGTAGCCAGCGCAGTCCCTGCGGCAGCCAGAGGAGGCGCGCCGCAGGTATTCGCCAGCCTGCGGCCTGGGGCGGATAGGCTCCACGCCCGCCACATCCTGGCGCTGGTTGTCGCGATGCGCGTTCGCTTCCTCGACCTCCTCGCGGCGTTCGGAGAGCAACGGCGCACGTTGGCGCGGCTGGCCACGATGGTCGTCTTCATCCCCGAAGAGGCGGGGGGGGGTCTGGCCGATCGCCTTCATCCCCATCCCGGCGCGCCCCCTGGGCAAGCTGGGGCAACCCGCCGGCTCGGCATTGGAGGCGGCGCGCGACCGCCGCTGTATGCAGGGGGATGCTGACGCAGGCTGTGAGAAGGCATGGTGGCGGCGCAACGCCCGCGCAGCCGCCCCCCGCAACTGCGGGTTCTTTTCCGCCGACATGTTCCTGGACACCGTGATGTTCCAATTGTTGCGATTTGCTCTGGAGGTGCGGGGTGGCCCGCGGCTTCAACCCCCCCCGCCCCCGAGGACCGGCGGCGCTGCGCCGGGGCCCGCGCTTCCTGATCTTCGCGGGGCTGGCCGCGCCTACCTGTGAGAAGTTTTGCGCGCTCTTCGCGGGATGCGCCTGCACTTCCGCCCTTCGAAGCGCTGCGGGCGGCGGCCGCTGGAGGTGGGCCGCCAGAGGCGGCCCGCGGCGCGGTCGACGGCGCCGCGGCGCGGGCGGCGGGGCCCGAGAAGCCGGCGGCGCGGCAGCTGGGGCAAGCGGGGCCGCAGGTCGCCCGGCCTTCCGGGCAGGCGCGCCCGCCCGTCTGGAGGGTTTCTCCGATGGGCCTAGGCGATCTCCTCCTCCTTATTATTCCCCGTCCTCCTCCGCCTCCCCCCTCCTCGTCCTCCCCCCCCCCCCTCCTCCGCCTCCTGATCGTCCTCGTCGGTTCGTCTGCGGCCCCGGGGCGGAGCTCCTTTTCCTCGCCTCTTCTATTGGCTCGGCGAAGCATCTCGCCGAGTTCTCGGGAGGCCCGGGGGCGAGGTCTTCATCGGTCGCTGCGGGCGGCGAGTCGCCGGGCGTCGTGGTTGCCGGGCCCCCGCGTCAAAAGTTCTACGCTGATTTCTGCATTTTGTAGCGGGAATGCAGAGCCAACGCTGGCCCCCTGCTACTTGCAGTTCCCCCGCGGCGCCCCCCGCGGACAGGGTGCGACAGGAGGAAGTTGCCCGCTGCAGCAGGCGATGGGCTCAATCCGAGCATTAGCACGAACGTCTTTGCGACGCGGGCTGCCGCGGCCGACAGCGTGCTTCGCCGCGCCCAATCGCCCGCTCGCGCCCGCGACTGCGCCGGTCGCGAAGCGGCCCGATCCCGCCGCGCCGTTGGCAGGCAGTCTTGCGCGTGCGTTTCCGCGTTTCGCGACGCGGGGCGAGCGTCTCGATCCAGGGCCTTCGCGCAGGATGCGCGATCCCGCCGAGCCTTCGGGCTCTCGCCATGCGGGCGCGCCCTCGCGCCAGCGAGTGCGCCAGTGTTCGATCGGGCAAATGGGACTTTTGAGTGGCCTCAGGTATTCTAATGCGGCCTCGCTATTTCGATCGCGTTGGCGATTGCCGCTCGCGCTGTCTTTTCTTGGCGCGCGTTTGCGGGAGTCGCTGTTGCCTGCGTCTTTGCGCGCGCGTTGCCCATCGCTTCGTCGGTGCCTGGGCGCGTGGGTTCGCAGGTGCAATCCAACTTCGCGCCGTGTGTTGGCGCGTCGTCGTTGCCGCTGTCCTTCGCGCATGCGCGTGTTCTACGCGGCCCGCGGTCCGTTGTGGCTTGGTCGCGTCGCTCATCGACGCGCCGCGGTGCGCTGCGTCGGATCGCGAGATCTGAGATCTCGTCGATCGCGCGCCGCGCCGCGTCGCACCTCGAGGCGCTGCTGGAGGATCGGAAGGCCCCGCGCGGCCTGGGCGCCGACTGCGCAGCGCAGACCGTGGAGGCCGCGCCTAAGCAGAAGCAGAAGGTGGAGCGCGATGGGGGTCGAGCGCGGCCCGGACTCGCGCGGCCAGGGCAAGGGCAGGGAGAAGGGGGGGGAAGAGGACAGACGGGCGTCGCGTGGCAATCCGGCCGAGAAGGCGGAGCCACTCTCCGACGCGGTCGAGGTCATCGGGGCGCGCGCTGAGCAAGTCCGTCGCTGTCTCGAGGTCAATGCGCCCAGCGCGACCACCGTGCGCCCCGAGAAGGAGCTCGCGGCGAAGGCGCTCGAGGTACAGCTGGAGGACCAGGGGGCCTTGTGCGGCGTGGGCGGCAAGTGTGCGCAGCGCGGGCCGCGGAGACCATGCCCGAGCGGCTGCGGGCGGTGGGATGCGAGGCGATCGAGCACGGCCCGGGCTCGCGCGAGCGCGACGCGGACGCGGGGGGGAAGGGCGACGAGAGCCATGGGGGGGCGGGCAGCTTCACGGGGCAGGATAGGCAGGCTTCGCTTGTACTCAGACCGAGAGGGCGAGGCGATTGCCGTTCGCCTCGAGGAGAAGGTCGCGGCGACGGCGCTCGAGGCGCAGCGGGAGGGGATGGAACGCGCGCCCTGGCTGCCGCCGCGGGCCTCGGGAGCGCTTCGGCGCAGACCAATGGGGCAGAGCGTGAGCGCGATGCTCGCTGCTGGAGGCTGATGTGAGTGAGGCACCTTCTGTGTTCGTGCGTTCACGTCCTGCGCGTTGGGCACAGTCTTCGGTCTCTTGTATTGGTGAAGCTTTCGGGCGGCCTCGAACGTCGCGTGCGACTAGTTCGCCAAGTGGCCTGCCTCCGCCCTGGGCCCTGGGGAATGCTTCGGCGCATGCCCGAAAGGTTGCGTGACCGAGCCAGGCTAGCATCTCCCTCGTGCGCCGCCGTGCGCTCCATGTGCTGAGGCGAGCGCGTGCCCTCTTGCATTTGCACGTGCGCATCCATGTGCATTCGCGGATGCAGTCGGAACCGATTGTTTGGAAGGTCAGACCCAGCCGCGAGCCTCGTCCGAGTCGGGCTGCGCGTTGTGCCTTCTCGCGGCAGGGGGCGGCGCCCGCCGCGCATTGCGGCGCCCAGCCCCTTGGGCCTGCTGCGTCCGATGGTTGGGAGAGCGAACGTGTTTTGTTTCTCTCTCTCTCTCTCTCTCTCTTTCTTTCTCTCTTTCTTTCTTTCTCTCTCACTCTCTCTCTCCCCCTCTCCCCCCCTCCCTCCCTCCCTCCCTCTCCCCCTCTCTCCCCTTCTCTCGGTTGTTGTTATATCTCTTTCTGTCTTTCGCCTTCTCCCTCTTTCATTGCTTGCCCTTTTCTTAGTTTGCCAGTATCTTTTTGTTTCATCTATTGTTATTCCCTCTCTCTCTCTCTTTTTCTTTCGTTTTATCTTTCTTTCTCTCTCGATCTCTCTGTGTGTCTTTCTTGTGCAGTTTGAATTTCTTTCCGGCTCTCAACGCCCCCGGCCCTGGCCCCTGTCGCAGGTGCGCGGGGCAGACCATGGGGGCGCGGCAGACAAACGCGGCATACCATGTCAGCACGGCAGACTTGCACTGCGGACCCCGGCCCCGACGAGCAGGCAACCCAGCAACATTGGCGCGTCGGCGCCGGTTTGACTGGGGGCGCTCACTGGCCGCCTTCGTCGCCGGACCCAGGCCCCGGCGAGCAGGCAACCTAGCAACGCTGGTGCGGCGGCCGCCTTCGTCGCCGCGGGGCGCTCGCTGGCCTGCGGGCGCTGCGGACCAGGCGCTGACCAAGTGGAGCTGGCCGCCCGCGTGTCGCGCAGGGCCCTGGCGCGGCTCGGTGGCAGGCACGGAGCCGAATCTCACCACCCACCAAACCACCCCAACCCAACCCGAAGGCCTCAATTTGCCTTCCATTTCCAGTTGGGGGGGGTCGGGGAACATTGAAAAAACACATATGGAACCCGTACCCCCCCCAACCCGAAATTCGGGTCTTCGGGTTGGGTTGGGGTGGTCTGGTAGGTAGTCATTCGGTGGCAGGCACGGAGCCGGATCCCGCTGCAGGCCAAACGGGGGCGTGGAGGCCCTGGCCAGGGCGGCTGGAAGTAGTAGAAGTAGAGCCGCCTGCGGGGGCGAGGGTCGCATCTTCCTCCTCCTCCTCCTCCTCCTCCTCCTCCTCCGCCTCCTCCTCCGAGAAAGAGAGAGAGAGAGAGAGAGAGAGAGACAGAGAGAAAGAGAGAGAGAGAAAGAGAGAGAGAGAGAGACAAGGCCGAGTTCCTCCACCCCGCCCGTTTCGAGTCCTACGCGGAAGGGTGTGAATGCGATGGCGATGGGCGCCGTGCCGCTCCAGGCAGGAGGAGAGCACGCCTCTCCCGTCGCAGCTGATGGCGATGGAGGGTGGGGGTGGGCCGTGATCCCGTCGCCCTTGCGGCGGTTGCGCTTGGCCGCTCGGAGGTGCAGCCAGTGGAGGCCGAAGTCCACAGCAACGCAGCCAGGCTCGCCGCCTTCGGCAACGGCGAGGACGGCCTAGCTGATTGGGGTGAGGCGGGTGCATCCCGCGCGGAGGGGGGCCAGGGTTGCCGCCGCCCGCGGGCGAGAGGTGGCCCCAGCTGTGGCCCCAGCTGTGAGGGCAGAGGCAGCGGTGGTCGGCGGCTCCGCAGCTGGGCCGCGCGTGCGCAAAACTGAATGAGAGGTCCCCCTTTTGCGCAGCGGGCCCCTTCCCTGCGTGATCGGGGCGCGCCCGTTGGATGCCTTCCCCAATTGCATCAGGGCGCGCCCAGTAGCACCGATGGTCAACATCGATCCTGGTGCGCTGGGGCTGCCAGGTGAGAGCCGGGGATTGGCTCGTCGCTCACTCGTAGCAATATATCGGGGATCGGTAAGGGCCTTGCCCGCCTGTGGGCCCTGTGGGCCCCCCCCCTGCTTGGTTGGTAGGGGTAACGGCCTTTCCCTTTCCTTTTTGCCTTCGGGGACCCGTGCCCCATCCCATCCCCTTCGTGGCGTGCCACATCAGCACGGCAGGCCAGCACGGCAGACCACAGGAACCCGGCTCACCAGCAAGGCTGACCACAGCAACGCGGCCGATTCGCACGGCAGACCACAACAACATGGCAAGCCAGCGTAGCATATTACGGCAGTGCGGCAAACCAGCACGGCAGACCGCAGCAGCACGGTTGATCACAACAGCGCGGGGGAGTCCGGAGGAACGCGGGTGACCAGCATGGCAGGCCATATGAGCACGGAAAACCACAGCAGCACGGCAGACCAGCATGGCCGATTTTAGGAGCACGGTTGAACCGAGGAGCGTGGCAGACCACAGAAACACGGCAGATCAACATACGGAACCGACAGCAGTCTTGTTGGTCGTCAGCGCGTCGTTTCCGCGTTTCTTTGGCGTTCTCAAGACGATGATTTTTGACAGGTTTCGCGGACAAAAGCGACGCTTCCCGTCTTTGTCCGGTCAGTTTTGCTGAAACATTACAGTCACGTCGGGGACATGTTCAAAACAATGGCGTCGGAAAGGGGGTTCCGCTTCAACATCATTTTGGAATCGTTCGCGGAAGGGGTCAACCGTGGCCCAAGAGAGCCCCCAAAGGCCACCCAGAGGACCTAAAGAGGGCCCCCAAGGACCCCCAGGAGAGCCCCAGAAGACCCCTAAACATACCTAGATGTTTCAAAACAACCCCACGCAACCCTAAGCCATGCCCATATAGTCCAAGAAGTCTCTAGTAGCCCCCAAGAGGACCCCGACGGGCCCCCAGGAAAGGCCCCCAGGATGCCCCAAGATAGTCCCAGACGGCCCCGCATCCCCCAGGGTAGCTTCAAAGATCACGAGATTCCCTATATTTTCGGCGTCGTTTTCCTCGGTCTCTTTACCATCCTCCTTTGTCGTCGTCGTCCTTCTTCTAGTTTTCTTCCTTCTTCTCCTCCGTTTCAATCCTCCTCGTATTCGTCTTCCTCGTCCTCGCGTTTGTGTTTCTAGTCGTTGTCCTCTTGCTCCCTCGCCGCCCTCCCCGTCATCCACGTTGTCATCCTCGCCATCCGCCCCCTGTCGTCGCCATCATGGTTTTCTTCCTTTCTGCTTTCGAGCCCACTGTACAACATCGGCGCCTTCCGCTCTTGTCCGATCGGGCCTGGCACCATTGCTACTTGCACCTCTCTTTTCTCAATAATTCATATATCAGCCCTTTGGGAGAAGGATCAGGGAGAAGGTTCAATCTCGCACGACTGGTGACTCCCGCATTCGTCATAAGACATGGGAGAAGGCTGACGGTATCGGGTGCAGTTCGGGCAATGCCAGCGGCGGGCCAGGCTTGAAGGGAAACCGAGACGAATGGGACCGTCGCGGCCTGTTTGGCGTGATTCCATCGTAAGCTTCTGTGCATGGACGCTCGAACACACACGTGCCGTGCAGCCCCCCGCTTTCGCACGGCCCTCGACCCGGGGCCCTGCGCAGTGCACGCGCCGCACCCGCGGTGTCTCTCTGCCGCGAGCGGCGCCGGCGGCCTCGCCCCCCTCCGGCCGACAGCTGCAGACCAAAGCCACGGGCGCTCGAGCGACGCGGCGGTTGGGAGGAGGAGGAGGAGGAGGAGGAGGAGGAGGAGGAGGAGGAGGAGGAGGAGGAGGAGGAGGAGGCGTGCGCGCGCGCGTGCGGGGACAGGGGCCATCGCGCGCGCGCCCGGCGTGCACTTTTGCGGCACGGGGGAGCGGCAGCGGGCACGGTGTCGGGAGCGGGGCACGCTCCTCAGCGCGCTCGTGCGGCTGGGCGCCGCTCGGGGCTTCTCGTCGGGGTGCACGCGCTTTGTTTCGCGGGACTGCCGGAGCAGGACTAAAACGACGCGAAGATCGGGACAAAATCGGATCGGGATAACTCGAAATCTCTGAGAATCGGCGGGTTTGGAGGATGTATTGGGCGCCGCGGCCGCTCCAGAGCGTTCCGGAACGCTCTGAGAGCGCTCCGGAACGCTTTGGAGCGATTTATCCCGATCCTAGCCCTGTTTTAAGGACTGGCAGGCCATCGTCAGAGCCGAGATGTCGGCGTTCGTCACTGCGCACCCTGGCAGCTTCATAGAGCAGAAGGCCGGGATGGCGGTGAGATAGGCGCAGCGATACATTGGGGCATTCGTATGCGATGGGCGAAGATGGTTTTACACGTTAGTGTACAGGACTAGTTGCATGCATGGGTATGCTGTGTGTTGAACATCTGTAAGTTGCTGATTTAAACAGCCGGTATTGGGCTGATAGGGAGGATGAGGGTGCGGAGGGCCTCCTGTGTGGCTTATTCGCGTCACGTCTGGCAGTCTCGTTGTTCTGTATATGGTGTTGCCCAGTAGCCATGGCTTGTCGATGCACACAACAACAGCTGCCGTAGCCATGGCATTTCCTTCGGTCAAATGGTACAGCGAACGTGGAAGCCTAAGCCCAAGCTAGAACATTGTGCAACACGCACACACACACGCAAAATATGTCTAGTTGCCTTCGGCCCGTTCTGCCACCGTGTCTTGTCCGCCGAAGGCATCTATACACCACCACCGTGTCATGCCCGGGCCATCCTGGGCCCCAGGATGGTGTATAGACCCTCCTGGCTTCGGCCAGGAGGGCGTATACACTATGCCAGGGCCAGGATGGCCCTGGCATGGCACGGTGGTGGTGTATAGATGCCTTCAGCGTATCTTGGTTGTAGGTCAGAGACCTCTTGGATGCCTGGTGGGATCTCTTGGGATGGATCTCGGAAGCCTTTTTGGGGTTTTTGTTTAACTTGTCATGAAGTGTCTCAGAATCCTCAGCCGTTTTGGGGGTAAGTTTGGAGCCTCCTGGGAGTAATTGAGGGCCCCTTGGGGCCTGCTGGCGGTGTCGGGGGTCATCTTGGGGCGTGTTCCCCCTCTTGGGGCTCGCCGTTTTTGGGCTCTCTTGGGTCGTCTTGGAGTCTTCTTCAGGGCCTCTCGGGCCGTCTTGAGACGATCTTGGGGGCATCTTGGCCTGCCTTGGAGCGCCATAAGCTCGAAACGTCGTGAACTCTAGAGTCCTTTCGAAAACCATGTGCATATTGATTGTCTCTTGGGGGCCCTCTTGGGGACTTCTGGGGGGGAGGAGAAAGGAGGGAATGACGGAGGAAGGAGATGCGCGGCGCTGCGGGTTGAAAGCGAGGATTCAATTCCATATTGGAGGGTTGCAGAAGTACAGGTGTCATCGTTGTTTTGCAGACGCTGTGGCGTAACGTTGCATTGCTTTGCGCTTCAGAGTGTCTTGGAAGCGTGGGTGGGCGGGGTCATCGAGGAAGGGGGACATAGGAGGGAATAGCGGAGGCAGTCATCTTACCTGTTGATTGCTCCGAGTGTGTATGCGTGTGTGTGTGTGTGAGTGTGTGTGTGTGTGCGCGTTTGTGTGTGTATGTCCGTGTGTGGGTGCGTGTGTGTTTGTGTGTATGTGTGCCTGTGTGTTTGTGTGCGTGTCCGTGTGTGTGTGTGTGTGTGTGTGTGCGTGTGTGTGTTCGCCAGCCGGGACGCCGGCCTCCCAGCCGATTCCGCCCTCCCCCGCGGCGGAGTCCCCCCAGGTGCCCCCCCCCCCCCCACGCCGATGGAGGCATCTCGGCCAGAGCGCTCCTCCATGCCGTGGAGGTCGCTGCTTCCTGGACCGGCGGGTGCATCGGCCTGCCGCCTGGTGCCCCCGGCCCCTGGTCGGAGGCGGTCGACCCATGGCTAGCCGGGGTCTGCGCCTCGGCCCCATGGCGATCGACCCATGGCCAGCCCCGTGACCCAGCTGGACCCGACCTGCATCCATTGGCCCGCCCAGTCGCGCCCCTGGCGGCCCAGGCGGCCGTGGCGCCCCTCCGCGGTCGGGACTGCCCCGCTGCCCGCCGCATCGAGGACTTCCAGCGGGCGAGCAGGGGCGCCCAGCGCGTCTGGCAGCATGGTGCGCCTGCTGCAGCGCCCAGCCTGACTCGCTCTGCCCCGGGGCGTCACCCGGGCGCCTCTCTCGGCTTGGCGCCGCCGCAGCGGGGGTGTTCGGATGCAACTCCTGGGAGGTCAAGTTTCTGTTTTCGCCCTGGTCTGAAGATCCGGCTGAATCCGGCTTGATCCCGCTTGATCCCGCTTATTCCCGCTTAATCCCGCTTAATCCGGCTTAATCCTGCTTGGTCCGAGGCCCATTCCGACGTAACAGCTCCCAAATGGGGCATAATCCTTAATCCTTCCGACGAAAACCTCCCAGTAGTTGCCTCCTAAACTGTGCCCCGCGCCGGTGTCCTCTTCCTGCAAGGGCTGGCGACGTGGCGCTCCTCTTGGCTCCACTGCCGCCCGCTGCCGCTGCGACTCGGAGCTCCTCCTCGGCTCGTCGCTAGCCCCTCCTCTCCTGCGGCATGCCAGTTCGAGTCCTTCCCGCCCCAGTTTGCCTCCGCCGAGCGCCATGGATGCGGGTCAAGAATGGACGCACCCCATGCTGGGACGCTTGGGCGCCTGGCGTGCACATTGCGCTCTTCTCTCTTGGCCCGTCGTGCCATATAGTTTCTCTTTCACCGAAGGCGTTACCAGACGCTGGCGCCCGTGCGTCGGTTGTTGGCTGTATGCAAGTGAGACATGCGCTGGGTGTCGGCTCCACGACCACATCCCCTCCCATTGGGCCGAGTTGGACCGCGCTCCCCTGTGAAACCACAGTTCGGCTTTTCGGGCGGTGGTGAATGTCATTTCTACCACGCCCTACCTTGGGCCCTTCCGCCCAAGCGCGGTCCCACCCGCCGCATCGCGGACGTGGCTTCGTGCTGGAGGGGGCGTAGGAGCAATTCCGCCCTCGGGCTACGAACGCGCCGTTCAATGTGGTGTCCAGACTGCCCTGAGCAATCGCGGGTCACAGGGCAGCCTTCTGCCCAGTCCTGCGGGAGTTGCGACGACGCGACCGCGCTTGGGGAGCCAGGTCGCTGGCACGGCGCCGGGCGCCCCCCCCCGCGCCCCGGCACGGCACCTACTCCATGGACGCAACCGCCCGCTCCAGTAGCACGGTGTCTCCCCCGCTAACGGGCCCCGTGCGCTCGCCCAGTGCCAGCACGCTCTGCGCTCGGCCTCGGTGCTCCAGGTGCAGTAAAGAGTGGTACATGCCTGACACGCATCCGCCCTTACTTCCCCCGCGCTACGGGCAGAGCTGCTTGATCTGTCAGTGCCCGGCGTACTCAAACGGCGTCACATACTTCCCGTGCCCTGAGCCCAGGCATCCTCGCGCCTATGCGAGGACCTCTGGGTGGAGTGAGGGAGATCCGGCGCGGCAGGTCGGCTATCCCCGCCGCCAGGCGG
Source organism: Prorocentrum cordatum (assembly GCA_963575745.1). Classification (NCBI taxonomy): domain Eukaryota; class Dinophyceae; order Prorocentrales; family Prorocentraceae; genus Prorocentrum; species Prorocentrum cordatum. The sequence continues at coordinate 454,097 of CAUYUJ010014316.1, forward strand.
CCCCAACCTCTGGACTCGCGAGGTGTTTCTCGGTTCGTTTCGTCAGGCTCGTGAGGGGCCTGGCCGCCGAACCCAGTGGGCGCCGCACCACTGGCCCGCGGGCGCGTCGACGGCGGGATCTTCCTGCTTTCGCTGCAGTGACTCTGTGAAGGTTGGGCGCGCCCCCCAGAGGAACTCTTGGACGCCCAGTGCCATCTGGAGCGGGTGTTCGACCACGGCTGGCCCCCAGTGATGGTTTCACTCGCTGGGTAGTCGAAGGCCAGATTGTCAGATTGGATTGGGCCCCAAGGGCCAATCTGGCCCGGCCAAACTGGATGATTTGGGTTATTCGCCAGACTGGATTCGCGTTTGCTCCCTCGCCAGATTGCCCCTGTTTGCCAGATTGGGCCTGCCAGATTGGCGCAAGATTGGCTTCGACTACCCAGCCAGTGATGGTTTCACTCGTCGCGATCACCCGCGTGCGCCGCGGGCAGCAGAGTACGGGTTGCTGCCCCAGCCTCTCGCGGGCGGGCCTCCTGACGCCCCCAGGGGGGTTGCAAAGCCTGGGGTGTCTCCACCCGCTCTTCGACGGACCGCCGCGGCCCCCCCTTTCGTGACACGCGGGCGGCGCGCCCATTCCTTCGTATCGCATCGGGGTGCCCCGCGTGAGTGAGGGGCTTCATCCCGAATTTCGCCCGCCTTGCCTCTTTGGTTCGTTCGCGTGTAGGCGATATGTGTATGGCCTGCCTTATCAGAGGCACCAGCTCCGCCCGGCTTCCCCTCGCCGTCGGGCGTGGCTTACGATGTTCCAACCGACTTTAGCCTTGACCACCAGAAACAAACTTCGAGCACCAAGAAAGTACTGACGCTTCAGGGTTTTCACGTGTCGGGCCCTGGGAGGCAAATTTCGTTCGACACTGTCTCGATATATTTCCGGGTGCTAACAACTATTTCTGGGATGGGGTCCTCAAGTACGATGGGAGCAACATACGATCGGCCCAGATTAGTTGGTCGACCCTGCCAAATCAAAGGTACCCTTGTGTTCTGTGTCTCGCGACCCATGCTTCCTACATTCCTGTGGACATGTGGCCCTCGGAAGGGTCTTGTGTCCTCTCGCGTGTCCTCTCCAATCGGGTCCGACTGTCAGGCGTGGTGTGGATTTGCCCGCCCCCCGGCTCCGGCAGCTGGCGCCCCGTCTCACGCGGCCACTGGATGAACAGCGACGGCCTCGCCGAAAGGCTCGCTGGCCGAGCGCCCCCGCCAACCCCTTCCCTGCGCCTTCTCTGTGGCTGCCTCGACATGGCAGCAGCCCTTCCCATCTTTTGCCCCGTCGGTTCCGCCGGACCGACGGCCGGCTCCGCCCAGCCCCCAGCCCCCAACATTCAAGGGAGGGAAAACCACCCGGACCCGACAATTGATGTTTGCTAGACAGCCCTGGGCGTCCACTAACAAGCCCCGCCCTCTTCGGTTCCTTACTTGGGCGCCTTTTTTAAACGGCTTCGTTTGTCGCTGGGAGGGGGGCAGGGCCGCCCTGTGCGCCATGGGCGCAGATCGAGAATGGCTTCCCACCGCGCGCAAGGGTGGGTGTGGCGGACGCCTGTGGTAGCCCCACTTGGGCCTTGCGTGGAGCTCCTTATGGGGCCACGAAGCGCTGTGCTGGGTGTGGCGGACGCATGTGGTACCCCCACTGGGGCCTTACGTGGAGCTTCCTGTGGGGCCGGGAAACGCTGCACGGGGTGTGGCGGACGCATGTGGGAGGGGGGGCAGCGGGAGGAGGAGGAGGAGGAGGAGGAGGAGGAGGAGGAGGAGGAGGAGGAGACGCTGGGACCGTGTCTTCAAAACGATGACCCAACACCACAGGATTCTTGGGAACTATGTTTAAATGTTAGTGGAGTTTTTTTCTGAACACAACGCCCAACATCCGCCTGTAGGGGGAACATGCCCGACCTGAGCTCAGGCGGATTTCCAGCAATGATTCCACCGCGCGTTGCGAGCCAAACCCGACGCGGTCAAGGTCCAGAAAGTTGACGGCCACTTCAATCAGAGCGTGGATGACCTACCCCGCTTTCGCCTCCAGGCAAAACCAAGTCATACCACGCGCCTCCTCGCCAAGCGGCCTGACCAGTACGGGCCGTAGTTTGGCATCGCTCGGTATCTCTTTGAAGCGAGGGCGGTCAACAGCGAGGTAGGGCCGTTTACCCCCTAACCTCGGCGACCAAAGCATTGAAAAATGCAGGCCGAATCGCCCCGGTCCCATACGCTTTGGACCGCCGCGCGCGAATAGATCCGCCACTGCGGGGGCACATCTGCGCGCCCTGCGCGCCCTGCAGCGAGACGCACGACCGTCGCCACCGCAGTTTGCCCTTGCCCGACACACGCGCCGGTTACAGTGAGCGGCTTGACTAAGGAACACTTACTTTTTAAGAGGGGCTCGGTCGTTCCTTCGGTTTGCATGCGTTATTTACAGTTCCTCATGCGTGATGTGTTATTCATCGTTCCTTATGCGTTATTCCTTGGGATAAAAAAAGGGGCTTCGTTCCTTATTTATCTTTCCTTAGGTCAGGCCGATGACTGTACCCCAGGGCTGAATTCAGCGCGACGAAGCCCAGACCATTCATCGTAGGGGGGCGAGGCTGCGACGAGCCACGCGGCTCATCGGGCGACGCCGCGCAACCGCAAGGTCCACCAGAACAGGACTTCGTCGACGATCCTGACGAACCAGGGAGGCCCCGTCCGACGACTTCGAAGGGGAAGAATTTGACCCGCTGGGTCTTGGGGCGCCTTTGGACAACGACGACGAAAACACTGCAGCTCCATCTGGAGGTTGCGATGGCGACGGCAACTACGCCAACGACTGTGGTTCGGGCTGGCGTCGGCAAAGGCATTCGGGAGCGGTGCCACAATGGGTCGGAAACCGCCAGGACCCCGCTCTTGCGGCCGCGCCGCCGCGCCACCAGGTCGCTTTTCGCGCAGCACTTCATGGCTGCCAGACAACAGCCAGATCTTGGGCGCAGCTCGATTCTCATCGCTAGCATCTCGGCGTTGCAACAGCGTGCCCCAAACCTTGCGCAGACCCTTCGTGCCATCCAGGAACAGTACATTTTTCGGTTGGACAGACTCCAACGAGCTCAGCCGGCCTGGAACGAGCTCCAACAGGCCTTCCGCCCAACCGCCTTTTTCGGGGTCGCCATCCTGGGGGGCCTCGGCGCGCTCCTCGAAGCTCACCGTCACCATGCTCGTGCTACTTTGCCCTTTCTCGGGTCGGCCGTGGAAACAATTGGCACCTGTTCCGCGGCCCTCGCGCTGGGCCGCCGCGGGGGGCGCTCCGAGAGGTGGCGCCCAGCTTCGCCGAGGTGCCGTGGCGCGCGGGCCAGAGCGCGCCTGGAGACGGCGCTTTCTGTTCGGGCGCGCAGGCGGGGCGTGCCACACCCCGCTTCGCCACATACGTTTTTTGCTTCAGTCGGGGGCCCCCGTGGGCCGCGCCAGGGGGACAGGCCTTCCCCCCCCGCCCCCTGTGCGATCTGCTGCAGCTCCCGCTGGTGCGAGGCAGGCCCTGGCGTCGAGCCATGTCAGGCGTGGGCGAGCGGCCGTGCACTCTTGCGCTCATCCTCTGTATTAGTATCCTCGCGTCCCGCGCGCACTGGAGCGAAGAGAACCACTGACGCGGAGAGTCGCAGCTCCCATGCTTTACGGTTGTGTCTGTCTGGTGGTTCAGTTTGCTATTTGCTGGCTAGATGGTGTGGCCTGGAAGTATAGACCAGCCAGGTGGAGCAATGTGCGAACTCCACATGTGTTGTTCGTTAGAACGAAACTCAAAGTATTGCCTCCTCGCACTTGATGTCGCGTGCGTGTTTTTGATTCCGCTCGGGGCTGGGAAGTTGAGAGAGACTCTTCCGCGCCGAACTGCCAAGAGCGCTCGAGGAACACAGTCTCACCCAACTTCCGCCTGTTCTTCCGCCTCCCCCGTCCTGCTCGTCATTGTTCCGCCTCCCCTCCCTTTTCCTCGTCTCGTCGTTTCCTCCTCCCTGCGCGCCTCCTCCCGCTTCCCCGTCACTGCTCTGCCCTTTCCCTCCGTCCTTCCTCCTCCTCCTTTCCAGTTGCTTCCGCCCCCCCTACCCCTCCCGGCTTTTGCCGCCCCAACCCCCCAGGGCCCTTTTTGGCTTCGGCACTTGGTTGCCTCTCTGCGTTCTTCTCCACCCGCAGCGTCCAGAACGCCATCCCCTGGCCCTCCTGCGCCTGCGCCCCCGCCTTGCGCTGGGGGGCAGGCGTCCGCGCTGGTCTGGCACTACCGGCAGGTGCTGGACGAGGCGTTGGGCGGGGTGGGGGGGCATGGATGCTGCGTCACGCGATGTTGATGCGAGGATGGGAGGGGGAGGGAGAAGAATGACGGAGAAGGAGGAGGGATAGGGAGGCGCAGGACGAGGATAAGGAGTAAGAAATTGAGGGGGATGTGTCTCCTGCTGCTGCTGCTGCTGCTGGTGATGATGATGGTGATGCTGATTATGATGATGAGGATGATGTTGATGATGATGATGGTGGTGATGATGATGGTGATGATCATGAGGAGGATGACGATGAAAATTGTGATCATTATTGTGCTGGTGATGCTTATGATGATGCTGGTGTTGGTGATGAGGATGGATGATGGTGATGCTGGTGATGATGATGATGCTGATGTTGATGATGGTGATGACGATCATCAGCATGGTGGTGTCGATGATCATGATGGTGATGGTGATGGTGATAATGCTGATGAGGCTGATGATGATCAGGATAACGGTGGTTGTTGATGTTGATGCCGGTGCTGATGATACTGATACTGTTGCTGATATTGATGTTGGTGATATTGATGATGAGGTTGATGATCATGGTTGTGATGATGATGATGATGATGATGATGATGTTAATTCTAGTGATAATAATCAGAATATAGTCAGAATGAGGATGCTGATGATGATGCTGGTACTGCTTCTGCTGCTGATGATGATGCTGCTTATGCTGCTGCTGATGATGATGTTGGCGTTGGTTAGGATGATGACAATGCTGACGATGACGATGATGATGACGATGATGATGATGCTGCTGATGATGCTGCTGATCACGATGATGATGATGATGCTGCTGCTGCGGATGATGATGATGGTGATGGTGATAGTGATGATGATGATGATGATGATGCTCATGATGATGGTGATGCTGCTGATAATGATGCTGATGCTGATGCGGATGATGTTAACAATGATGATGCTCATGCTGATGATGATGCTGATGATGCTGCTGATGATGCTGATGATGATGACCATGATGCTGCTGATGATGATGCTGATGATGTTGGTGATGTTGATGCTGATGACGATGATGATAACGAAGCTGATGATGATGATGCTTATGCTGATGCTGATGCTGATGCTCATGATGATGCTCATGATGAGGATCAGGATGATGATGATGATGATGATGCTGCTGCTGATGATTCTGCTGATCACGATGATGATGATGATGATGATGATGATCATGATGATGATGATGATGATGATGATGATGATGCTGCTGATCACGATGATGATGATGATGATGATGATGATGATGATGATGATGGTGGTGATGGTGATGGTGATGGTGATGATGTTGATGCTGATGATGATGCTCATGATGATGGCGATGCTGCTGATGATGATGCTGATGCTGATGCGGATGATGTTAATAATGACGATGCTGATGCTGATGATGATGCTGATGATGATGATGATGATGACCATGATGCTGCTGATGATGCTGATGATGTTGGTGATGCTGATGCTGATGATGATGTGATGAAGCTGATGATGATGCTGATGCTGATGATGATGATGATGATGAGGAGGAGGAGGAGGAGAGGGATGAGGATGAGGATGAGGATGAGGATGATGATGATGAAGAAGAATATGAATGTTAATCATAATAGTAATAATAATAGTATCAAGAAGAAGAAGAATAAGAAGAAGAAGAAGAAGAAGGGCGGAGGAGGAGGAGGAGGAGGAGGAGGAGGAGGAGGAGGACGAGGAGGAGGAGGAGGAGAGGGGGAGGGGGAGGAGGGGGAGGGGCAGGGAGAGAAGGAGGAGGGGGAGGAGGAGGAGGAGGAGGAGGAGGAGGAGGAGGAGGAAGCGGAGGAGAGGAGGAGGAGGCAGGGGGGGGGAGGAGGGGGGGAAGGGGAAGGGGGGGGGGAGGGCGAGGGGAGGGGGAGGGGGAGGGGGAGGAGGAGGGAGGAGGAGGAGGAGGAGGAGGAGGAGGAGGAGGAGGAGGAGGAGGAGGAGGAGGAGGAGGAGCAAGCGGATCGTCAGCAGCAGCAGCGGCACCGCGATCAGCGGGAGCGGGGCGCAGCGGTTCCAGCGACCCTGCGCCACCCTTTCGGGGTCTCCTCGTCCCGCCCTCTTTCGCGGGCCCGCGGCGCGCTGCGCCTGCCTGCCCTTGCCCCTCTCCTGCTCCCCCGGGCTCCCGTCGTGGCGGGCGCCCCCCGTGCTGCCGCGTCCGCTCTGCCGCCAGTGGGACCCCCCGCCCCCGAAGGTGCAGATCCCTATCGTTCAGCTCTGGAGTTCGAGGGGAGAGGCGCCCCGCGGTTCGCGCTCATTCCTGGGCACGCAGCGTGATCCCAGACCTGCCTGCCGCTCTCTCGTGCTCGGCCTTCGTCGGCAAGGGTCGTGCGGTTTGCAATCCGGCACTTCACGACTGAGCAACAGCCCTGGGAGCTCCGTGTCCGTCGAGCTCTCCCAACTCCCAGTCGGAAGCTGTTCTTCTGGTTGGGTCGGATTCGTGCGATCTTGGCGAAACTCCTTGGTGAGCTCCAGGTATTTAGCAATGGACTGGGTGGTCACATGCACGTGCTGTTGCTGCGGCGCCCCGTGAGATTGGCGCAAGCTGCGGCTCCGTGATCAGGGCACCGCGCTGGTGGAGAGCGATGCGGACCGAGGTGCATTCGGCAGGAGCCGAGGCAGTGTTTTGTCAAACTTACCCCGTGCGTTCGAGGAAGCGAGTTGCCCCGTCCTTTCTGGCTGCCCGCGGGTCTCGGGTTCAGGCAGTTTTGTTTCGAGTCTTCCCTTTGGACCAGGCCTCGCTGGGGTTGGCAGGCCGCTTGGCTGCGTCTTGTCAGACACCTTGGTGCTAGACTGGGATGTTTCGCTGGCCAGCCTTCCGTCAATGGGCCAATGGGCCAATGGGCAGTTCTCTTGGGGCAGCTTCTCCCCGCCGGGCCGTGCTTCGCGAGCGACCGGGGCGCTCTCCCCGTCCCCCGTCTGTCTCTCTGCGCACTTGGAACGCGCCCTTTTTCTCATTCTGCTCTATGCTCTCTCCTGTCGACGGGTGGCTGTGTCTCTCTTGAAAGGGGCCGGAGCCTTTGCGTCGTCGATGATCGCGTGCCCGTCACTTCGGACCCAGCGGACAAGCACCGCAGGTATGTCTCAGATCCGCCTGAGTTCGATATCCCTCCTATCTGAAGAAAGCAGGGTTGACGAAGGACCAGTTTGAAAGTGTCTTTTTCATCTACAGTGGGGGCCCGTGCCAAGAGACACCCTGCTTGCCCCCAGGGCTGGATTTCTTTGGTTTCGATGGTTTCGCGATGGACAGCGTGACGTTCCCACAGAAAATATCAATGGACGTCCTGGGGTCTCAGGGTTGGGCTTCTTGTGGAAGGTTTCTTGTGGACTGGCCTCCACTGTATTCTGACAACACCAAATAACTATTACCATCACTGGATGGATTTTTCTTGAGGGCCCCCGGGGGGAGAACCCACCGACCTCGACATGAACACTTTGGTTGTGGATGTGGTTGGTTTGTTCGTCCTGGGCGCCCAAGTCGACCACAACCAGTACTAAGCTGGTTTTGGTGTTCTGACGATTGCTGGCATGTGCCAGACATCCCCGAGGGCGTGTCCTCCATGTGGTTGTGGTCGTCTGCAGTCCCCGCACGTGTGTCGGTTTTCCACCTCACTGAGATGTTCTTTCCTCGACGACCTGAGTCGAGACCGCGTCGGCTCGGGGGTTGCCGGCGTTCGAGGAAGCTGCGCCCCGCAGGCAGCTTCGAGGCGAGAGCTGTCCCGTGGGCTCGCCGCATGCGAGGGCGGCGTCACTCGGGTATGGCCAGGACCCCAGGTAAGGGGACCCGATTAGTGGTAGGGCCCCGGAGCCCCTGAATTGGCCAGGATCACGAAACCAGGTTTGCCGTAGGTGGTGTTTTTTTCGGGTTGCGGCGGTTCTGGTCAGTGGAATGGGGCGGGGGGGGCGTCCCCCAGTACACATCACTTCGGATGCAACTCCTGGGAGGTCACATTCTGTTGTCGCCCTGGTCCGAAATCCGGCCTAATCCCGCTTATTCCGCTTAATCCCGCTTATTCCGCTTTAATCCCGCTTAATCCCGCTGAATTCGGCTTAATCCCGGCGTAACAGCCCCCCAATGGGGCGTAATCCTCTTTAATCCTTCCGACGAAATTTCCCAGTAGTTGCCTCCTTACACATCACTCACCAGGTCCCACTAAACCCAGTTCTGCCAACGCCCGAGTCTCTGTCGCCCTGCACTGGGACTTGCGTCAGTCAAGTCAGTTTTCTGACGCGGCGTCGCCTGTCCTGCGTATCGAGCTCGGTTTTGTGATTTGGGTTTCTCCCTTCGCCTCGTGCACGCGGGCTTGCTCATCCGTGTCTCCCAGGATGTCGGAGACGGGGGGGCTCTGCTCCGATCTGGTCGACTCGGGCGCGGGGGCCCTCCTGGGGTGTTCCCGGAGCACGCCATGGACTGAAGCTTGTCTGTACCAGATGCTCGATCAGACTCACCACAGGTCTCCCTGCGGTTGTTGCCCAGGGGCCCGTGGGCGACCCCTCTCATGATTCGCAGGGGAGCGCTGGCGACGTGGTCTGTGCTGTGGTCGCTGCTGCTGTTCAGTTGGCGCCCTCCAGTTGACTGTCTGCGCCCGTGTATTTTTGGCAGGTCTGCTACTGTGCGTAGCCAGCGTGCCATCAGTATTCGAGTTTTTTGGAAAGCTGGAGCCATCGGGGTCTCTTAGAGGCTCCAAGATGCGGCCCGCGACTCTGGGGTTGCTGGTACGGCCTGCGCAAGTAGGCGCAGCATGACGTTGCGGACACGGAGGGCTGAGGTCCAACGAAGGCTAATTGAGTCATGAAGGGGCTCTAGAGCCCCTCGAGCCCGGAGCGCGGTCGGTTTCGTCCTGGTGGCGCACTGTTTTTGGGCCGTCGCCTCTGCAGGTTCGTTCGGTCCGCCCCCGGGCCGCAGAATGCTCGGGCTAGTTGGGCCTCGGGTCCTGTGTTAAGTCGGGCCTGTCCTCTACAGGAGGGATATTCAAAAACAGTCCAACAATGGTGTGGGGACGATTTTCGAACAATTTTTGAACATATTCGGAATATTTTCTGAGAAATCCTAATTCTCGGCCCAAAATGCCCCTGTAGGGGGAGCGGCCCGAAGTCCGAGTCTGCTAATCCTGCTTACCGTCTGCTGCGTGAGCTGCTCACTGATTCCCATTAGTTGCGTTTAAGCTTGGGCCCCAAGGCCGGGATCAGGATTTCTCGGCTGTGGGTCGCTCGTGCCGACTAGTTTGCGCGCGCGGCGCCGGGCCGCACCTGTCGCCGGGTTCGAGGCTCCGTGGCCGCCGCGGCTGCTGTCCGCATTGGTTTAGAGTGGCAGCCTCTGTCTCCGATTGTTTGGATTGTTCCTGTCGGATGCGCCCTCCACACTGATGCACCTACTGTCCCTTTCCTGATGTGTGGGTATCTTAAGGAGACCATCAATGATGGCGTTTGGAGAGCCGCTGCCCGACGTGCCCTTGGTGAAGTGTTTCACGATGGAGTTGATTTTGCTTGTGTTCATAACTGTTCATACCTTGTCGTCTCAGATGTCCAGGGATCTTGATGATGGGCGCCAGGGGATCCTTCGGAATACCTTTGTTGGTGGTTTCTGGGCTGAAATGCGATTGCATGAAAATGGATATGCCCGAGATGTGGGCGGGCACCTGCAGCTCCTCTGCATCGTTCTTGGGAGCGCGAGTATACCGGAGGTACCCCCTCTTCTGCAGTGGATCAGAGCCCCGAATCATCAGGGGAAACTCGGGTCAGGGCTAACTCGGGTTCGTTTTTCGGGAGTCCGAACCCGAGTTACCCCGGACCCGAGTTACACCGGATAATTCGGGCGTCCAGAGCCCCAAAATCATCAGGGGTAACTCGGGTCAGGGCTAACTCGTGTTCCTTTTTCGGGAACCCAAGCCCGAGTTACCCCGGACCCGAGTTATCCCGGATAGCTCGGGCGTCCAAGTGGAGCGCACCAAGCCTCTTTCTGCTCGTGCCCTGGAAGAGGAGCTTCCTTATCCTGCGCCGCGGTGCTGCGGGCCTGTGCCCCCAACGTCGAGCGCTTGGCCACCTCCCTCCGCCCGCTGATCTGGTCTGGCACGGCGGAGCCCCCAAGGAGGGCCGGTCGCGCCCAGGGGCGCCCGGGGGGAGGAGGAGGAGGAGGAGGAGGAGGAGGAGGAGGAGGAGGAGGAGGAGGAGGAGGAGGAGAGATGGAGGAGGAGGAGGAGGAGGAGGAGGAGGAGGAGGAGGAGGAGGAGGAGGAGGAGGAGGAGGGGGGGGCGCGCTAAGGATTGGAGCCTAAGGCGATGCAGCTGGGCGCGCGCCCGTTGAGGTTCCCCCCTCGCCGGCGCGGGCGTCTCTCCCTCGCTGGCGCCTCCCCCCCAAGGGAGCATCAGTGCTCCCCAGCGGCCGAGCTGCTGGCCCTCGCCATGGTGCTGCGGCGCACCGCTGGCAGAGTTCTATTTATTGTCCGACCATTTTCAGGAGGGGAAAAAACACACAGACACAATTAATCGTCGACCCCCAAGAAAATATAGGAAAATATGGGGATTGGGCGAAAGACAAAAACCCAGAAAAAATATGGGGAAAGATGGGGAATAGTTTTATGTGTGTATTTATTTGTGTGTCCTTGGGCCCCTTCACATATGCTGGCGGCCGCAGGTTTTCCGAATCCGAAGGAGTGGCGGCGAAAGTCAGAGAGGTGCTGGATTCGCGGGTGGAGCTCCGGAGGGTAAAATGGGAGCGAGGGAGGGAGCCGTTGATTCGAGATGGTCCACCTCCCGTCGCGCGGCTCTCCGGGGTGGAGCAGCCGGGACTTGCTCGTGTCGAGTGCATGTTGCGTGCTGTGGCCGACGGGCTGGCAGCAGAAGCAGCCGAGAGAGGGGCGGTTCCAGGCGAGCTGGCCAGCCGCGCCCGCCGCGAGAATTCATTCCATCGTGATCTGGTTGCAAGGGTTCTCGCTGCCCAGAGGCACGTGTTCATGGCGCGCGAGCGCGGGCGCGCGCGCGCGTCGGGCATGGGCTCGCGCGCGTGCGGGGCCCTGCTAGCAGTCTGCTGCGCGCGCGCGTGGAGCGTGCCGCGCGAGCGGCAGCACAGCCCCATGGCGTTGAAGAGCTTGGCCAAGTGTAGTACCTGCTCTGCCGGGTGTGGTCTCCGGGGACCCCCCTCGCTTTTCAGGCCTGAGCCGTGCCACGATCACGGCTTGGGCATCTGGTCGGGCCTGATGGTAGAGGCCGCGTGCGACCGCGGGAAGGGAGGGACTGCGGCGAGGTGTCGCCCCGTCTCCTCGCTCCCGTTTGCCGTGCCCCCCCATCAGTTCCAACTGTTGGATGGGATTTTGTTTTGCACAGGATGCGGCGCGTTCGGGGTCACGAGTGCTCGGAACCTGAAGTTCGAGCGTCCTCCTACAATCCCCGCTTCTAGAGGAAGGGGGGCCCTTGGGAGGCTCAGGCGGGGGCTTCGCTTCCCCAAAGTTGAGCATGTATTTTCCTCTGGACTGACGTTCTGTGCGTAGCCAGGCTAGCATCTGGGGTCCCGCCAAATCTGCTTTCATGCTCACTGCTCCCCTTCTCCTCCTCTTCCTCTTCCCCCCCCTCTTCCTCCTCCTCTCTCATCTGATTTGCCTCGCCCTCGTCGTCCTGCCGTGCCACAGCGCCGCAGCGGCGAGTGCCGACCGAAGACTTCGCGTCTGCCCCTTCCCCCCCCTTCCCCCAGGCGGCCAGCGAGTCCTCGGCGACGCAGCTCGTGGAGGGCAACGGGGGGGGGGGTCAGCGCATGTGAGCAATTCTCTCTTGGCCTGTTGGCGTTGCCTCCTCGGTTTTTTTCAGACGGGCTTGACCTTTTGGTTTCGGGCGGGGGGGTCAGTCCCAGGATGTGGCAGACAAACACAAGCGTGCCTGCATAGATGCGTCGCTGCAGGACTACTGCTGCCATGGATTGTTGGAGTGTTTGTGGACGCGACGTGCGTAGTTTCTAACTCAGCCCCAATTCGTGCCCTTTCCGGGTGTGTTATTGATACCACTTGCTTGCCCCTTCCTTCACTGTTTGCTATATGCATGCGCCCGTCCCGCCGTCTATCTAATGTTCTATATATATGTAGAATTATTTGTCACACCGCCCGGTCATTTCTGTCATTCCGTACATCAGCCTTTGTATATTTCTGTTCCAAGGACTGTTCAGCATTCGGCGGGCTGCGTGACCTGTCAGTCCTTGCCTTTCTTCACCGAGCCGTTCCCCTTTATATCTTCATGTGATCTGCTCGAGTAGCGTTGTTGATTCCATCGGCTTGAGAGGGGGAGGATGGAGGGAAGGAGCAGCTGGAGGCTGTCAAGGCAGACCGCAGTCTGTCGAAGATCAGGACAGGCTTGTTTTGCTCCATGGATATTCATTGCGCTGCGTAAGTTGTTTCATGTATCCGTGGTTGTTCGTTGTGGTATCCACGCGGACATAGAGCATAGAGGCACAGGTCGACCAAGCACGGGAAAGATGAGAGGAGAGAGATCGATCGTTCAGGAAACAAACAGACATGTCAGAGACGAGACACAGAGAAAGTGAGAAACACATGCTCCAGGCGATTTGGGGGGTCAGATGGGAGGACGGTGGACGAGGAAGAAAAGGAGAGGATCGATCTTGCCACGTTTTTCAATGTGACGTCGGCCTGGATGTTCGCATGCGGGTTAGCACGTGGAGGCGGAGCGTCGGAGGAGAGGCTGCTCTGGAGGAGGAGGTTATTGTTATTGCACCTGCGGGCCAACCCCGCCACCGCGCCAGCGCAGCTACGAAATGCACGCAGCAGAGTGTTTTTGCCTGGGTAGTCGAAGGCCAGACTGTCAGATTGGATTGGGCCCCAAGGGCCAATCTGGCCCGGCCAAACTGGATGATTTGGGTTAGTCGCCAGACTGGATTCGCGTTGGCTCCCTCGCCAGATTGCCCCCGTTTGCCAGATTGGGCCTGCCAGATTGGCGCCAGATTGGCTTCGACTACCCAGATTTGATTGGAGCCAAGTCGGAAGTTGCTCCAAGCTGTCGTCGCGTGTCGTAATCGTAACGTTCCAGGGTTGCTCCGCTGCGTCTCCGGTTGTTTTAAGGTTTCTCGGGTGCCTCTTTCGGTCTCGAGGGAACTTTTTGAGTCCCTTGTGGGTGCCTCTTGGTAGCCTGTTGGGGTCTCGGGGCCATCTTGGGAGGTCTCGCGGAGACACCATCTTGGGGCCGTGTGGTCTTGAGCCTTGTTGGGGCGATATTGGGGCCGTTTGTGGCTTCGTAGGTGCGTTTTCCCGAACGGCGCTTCGCGATTAGGTTCCTGTGGTAGTCAAACATTGTCCCTGGGGGTCATGAGTTGCTCCCGTTGCGATCCCGTCGTGGAGTGCAATCATGGAACAGATCTGTGATTCATCATTGACGCTTCACGTGACCACGCCCGCCCATCTAGTACAGTCCCAGGTGCGTTGTTGCGAGAAGGGGGGTGAAGGATCACTACTGCCCAAGCTGTCACTAAACGTTGCCCACTTGGATCTCTCTGAAGGCTTCTCGGATGCTTGGAGACATCTTGCGGCGCTCTTTGGGCCCTTGTGTGAGCGCCGCCTCCCCGGGGACATCTTGAGGCCTGAGCGGCCCATTGGAAGCCGGATGAGCCAGAAGGCGAAGCCCACTCCAACATTCGGCACATGCTTTCCAATCGCGTCGGCCCTGCGCGGGCATCTGTGTCGGAGCTTCGATGGCCACCTCAGAGCCATCTTGAGGCCTTCTTGAGGCCTCCTGAGCCAACTCGGGCTCGCGTAGTGGTGGATGCCATCTGGGCCTGCAGGGGCACATCCTGGAGCCATCCTGGGCCGTCTTGGTCGCTGTGGCCTTTCGCGGCCCTCCCAGTCCAGACCTCCAGGGAGGGCGCAGGGGGGCAGGCAAATCCCTTCCCGAAGCGCCGGAGCGAAGGTTGAAGTTGCTGTTCTACCTCTTCTCTCCGCTTCCTCCGCCTCCTCCCCTTTCCTCATCCCTCCCCTCTCCCCTTCCGCCCTCTCTTTTCCTTCCCTTGCGTGCAGGGCGCTTGTGAAGGGAGACCTCGCTGTGCCGCGCTGCCTTTCCTGACGTACAGGGCGCCTTGCTGCATTTTGATATGAGGGCCCCTGCTGTGGACTAGCCGGCACGCCAAGCCACCTACTCTCAGAGGCATGGTGCAATGACGTCATCTGTTGCCAGGGTGGCGAAGGCCGTGCGAACCAGGCGGCGTCAGAGACCGACTATCACGTCAGGTCATGCCAGAGAGGGGCGGAGACGGAGGAGGAGGAGGAGACGGAGGAGGCGGAGGAGGAGGAAGAGGAGGAGGAGGAGGATGACGAGGACGACGATGAAGGAGACCCCATCCAGCAGAATCCACCCACTTCTCCTGTTTCGTACGCCGCGGGTAGTTCGAGGTGGGAGGGATCGCAGACCTCCTGAACCTGAACCCGAGGCAGGCAGCTCTGCAGGACGTAGGCTATTTCGGGGGCTCTTCCGGATGACATCGGCTGGACCGCGAGTATTTGGTTCGCTTGCGGCCTTTGGGGCGGCACCGCTTTCGGGCCGAACGAAAGGGGGGGGGGGGGAGCGGGAAAGGGGGTGCTACGAAATCTGCTGCATGCAGCTGGTTTCGGCCCCGCCGCCGGGCCCAGTCCTCCATGCATGGGCGCCTCGCGGCACGGGGAGGCGCTGGGAAAATCTGCTACGTGAGCTGATTCCCTACCCTACCCCTACCCTTTGCTATTCCCTTCCTTTTGTTCCCCCCGACGCCTCCGTGTGCTGCTCGCGGAAGTGGAGGCAGGCCTCGGAGACGCAGCAGAGGTACTCGTAGGGCCCCCAGTTGCCCGGGTACTCTCGGAGGCGGATAGACCTGCCCTGACACGTCGATTGAGGAATTGGCCGTTTTCGGTTCGCGGGAGGGCGTCGCGGCCGTCATTTTTGCGGGTCCAGGTCCGTCGGTTTCGGTCCCAGGCCGTTTTCACGAAGGTGAGGTTTACTAAAGGGAGGTTTGTCTACCGCCGATGCTCGTAGTTTTCTCGGGCTCGATAGCCCCGTGGATCTCCGCCTTGGCCTTGCGGATCGCGGCCTTCCGCTGGCCTCGTCCGTGGGTGTTTGGCTCTTCAAGAAGCTCGTGACGTCCGGGAGCCCTGGGCGCGCAGACCACATCCTGGAGCCATGCCCGGAGCGCGACGGCCTCCGCCCACCCGGCTCGACAGGCAGTGGGCGATTAAGGGGCTCTGGCCGCGCTGCTCCTGGAGGGCGCCCGTGGTCTGGGAAGCGACGAGCCCGCCCGTCCAGGCCCCCAGCTGCCCCGCACGCGCCACGGCCTCGAAGCTTCTCGCGCGCCCTGCGCCCGAGCACTCTCCACGCCGGCGCGGCGCCACCCCTCGAGAGCAGCGCGCCGACGGGCCAAGCCTGCTCGGCAGGTGCTCCGCCACGCCCGTCGGCTCCGCTCGCGGGGCCGCGCCGTGCCTCCAGAGGTGCCCTCCTCGGAGGCTCGCCCTCCGCTCGCGCAGCAGCGGCGCGCGCAGGGGGCCCTGGAGCGCGCGGCGCTCCCCCGTAGGACGACCCCATGCTCGTAGGACGTGGGCTCCCGACCAAGGACTGACCCGCAGGTTTCCCGCCTGTACGTAAGACTTCCCCACGGGGCTCCCCCGCAGGGTTTTCCCCCGGGGGATCCCCCCGCAGGACCCCCTCCCCCAGAGGACTCCCCCACAAGAGTTCCCCAAGAGCGGCGGCCCACGCGCAGGGATCGCCGAACGCATTCGATGGCGCACGCGATGTGGCGCCGCCCCATCTGCCCACGTGACTGGCGCTGCCTGCTGCATAATATTTTCGGCTCTGGGCAAGAGACAGGCACCTCCTTTGCCCCGTCGCCACCGCACCGCCATCCCCATCCCCATGCCCGTGCGCCCTTCATCGTCCGGTACGATGTAGCAGCCCCCGTTCAAACTCCCCCCCACTTGATTGGGACTTTTCATCGGGGCAGGGGGGAATTGGGAGGAGGGACGCCCAACCGTTCACACGCCTTCCAACCCCCCAGCAATTCAGGGTCGGCGCATTTGGTCGTTGTGGATTCCTTTACGTCGATCACGTATTCCTTCTCCCCTTTCGCCTTTTGTCCACCGGGTGCTGTGTCCCGTCGATCCAGATCGGCTCCGTTCTGCAGCGGTTCGACTGTGTTTGTGCCTGTAGGTGTGGGGTTGCGATGTCATTGTAGTGTTCGGCAGGCGGTTGCGCAATGCCGCCATTCGTGCATCTCCTTACTTGGCGAGCTCCGCGCGACAGAAATCGGACACCAGGATCTCCTATGGCCACAAAGTCGTGGAGGTGTCCTACCGGAAGGTGCCGCGGGATGGGGCGCCTCTGCTGCCTCGGGAGGGCGGGGACCGGACCTGCCCCAGAGTGCAAGGGAGGGCTTGCAGGTCGGGGCAGGTGTGGTCGGGCAGCTGGGGATGACGCCAACCTGGCGCCCGTGCGCTGTCAGGGCGGTCGAGGCTCTTCCTCCTCCTTCCCCACTTCCCCACTTTCCTCTCCTCCTCCTCCTCCTCCTCCTCTCCTCCTCCTCCTCCTCTCCTCCTCCTCCTCCTCCTCCTCCTCCTCCTCCTCCTCCTCCTCCTCCTCCTCCTCCTCCTCCTCCTCCTCCCCCTACTAGGCCCAGGACGCGCCTTGCCGAGGGTTGGGGGCCTTCGGGCGTCGTCGCCTGTCCCGGCACTGTTTGTGCACGGTCTTTGTCTCCGCAGTGCAGTGGCCTTGCCGCTCAGCAGTTGCCATCTCAGCGTGAAGGGGGCACGGCCTGCCGCGGCGCTCGCGGCAGCAGAAACCAGTTTCGTTTGCATGCGTGGTGCTGCGCCGCTTGGACCTGGCACACTCCTGGACGGCCATCTGCCCTGAGTCGCCTCTTCTCGGAGGCGGATAGACCTCCTACCCTGACACGTCGATTGAGGAATTGGCCGTTTTCGGATGGCGAGAGGGCGTCGCGGCCGTCATTTTTGCAGGTCCAGGTCCCTGGGTTTCGGTCCCAGGCCGTTTTCACGAAGGGGAGGTCTACGAAAGGGAGGTTTGTCCACCGCCGATCTGCGGGTCTCCATGATTTGCTGCTTGGTCCTCTCGCGCTGCGGGTCGTCGGGGCGGTGATGCTGATCGGGGCCGCCCGCAGGTGCGTAAGGGCCCTGTCATGCGGCAGATCTGCGAGGAGAAGGCAGGCCCGCCCCCTCGGGGCAGTTGCCACCGCTTGAAGAGTCCCTTGCGCATCTCTAGTGACATTCGGCCCATCCCGCCGCCGGGCCTGGGTCAGAGGCCTCTTGGAAGTCTGTGGGGATCTCTTGGGAGGGCTCGCGGAAGCCGCTCGCGAAGAGAAGGCAGAGACCCCGAGGGCAGTTGTTGACGCTTGAAGTGGCCTTTTTGTACCCTTCCGTTTTCGCGTCCAGCCGTGAGTGATGCGTTGCGTGCAGACTGATGGCGTGTGTGGCCCCTCGAACTGCGCCTGCCGAGGAGGAGGGAGTGAGGCGTCATTTCGAATCAGGACTGTAACTGAGGTGACTCGAGCTGCGTGGACCTGCATCCTTGCACATGTCTTCGCATGCCTGCGCGGAATTCTGAGAGCCAGCGGGTTATCTCTGCCAAATCCCGCGCTTGAGGCCACTTGACCTCTCGGCTCGGGATGCGGGCATCTCTTTGCGAGAAGCTTATGACTCTGCCCCACCCACCGTCGCGGTTGATTGGGCTCGGAATTTCAATTCTGAGTTTTCCTTTGCAGAAGCAATGTGGTCGTTTTTCATTCATTGTTTTGCCGATCGGCGCGGGCCCTCGCACCCCCCCTCCCCACCCCCCTATGGAGTAGATCTTGGCTGTTTCTGGCGCCTGTTTCCAACAGGCGGAGTCCCTACCCAACAGGACGCACGGTTCCGATGATTGACGCTGTCTGTCTCCCCGCTCCGGCCCATTATGAGAAGATTCCCAGGCGACATTGCACGAGAATCGAGGCGGAGGAGCGCACGTGAAACACAGGGACCAGCCGTCCCGGCGGCTCTCGAGAGGTGGCCCACTTGGGTGTCTCTGGGACCGCCCTGTCGAGTAACTTGCCCATGGGGCCGCCCAGGGGGCCCCCCACCCCCCCGGAGGGGCCCGTGCCTGGCAGTTTCGCGGCAGAACGGTGCGTACCAAAGGCACCCAGAGTTGGGAGCGTGCCAGATTCACAAGCGGTGGTGCCGCGAAGTGTTCTTTCGAGGGCGCACTCGCAGGCAGGCCTTTGGCGTAACCGTGAGTGTGTTCACACGTGCGCGTAGTATGGAAACTGTGCAGTGGAAAGAGAAAGAGAGAGAGAGAGAGAGAGAGAGAGACAACGAGAGAGAGGGAGAGAGATACGGGCAGAGCGAAGAACACATCTTATGGTCACGTGCACATAGATCTTCCAGGCACAGCAACCGCGTGTGTACCGAAGGTGCCTGCGGCGAATCGCCGCCGCCCCCTGTCCGTATGGAAATGCATGGCAACCTCCGATGGTCCCGAGGGTGCTCGAGGCGCCCAGAGGGTTCCAAGACAATCCCCAGACGGTCCCAGAGCCGCCGCCAGGAAGTGCCAAGACGGCGAAGTAGAGCTTGAAGATGACTTCAGACGGCCAAGACGAGTCCAACATGGCCCTCATACTTCCAAAGGCCCAAATATTGCCCCAAGAGGCCCCAGGACCCCACCTGGCATTCTCCAAACCTGATACACAAGAGATCGTCGACCTTGCCCAAATATTGTATCGACACGTCAGAGGTGCGGAATTGTGTATCATGGTTGTATGTCCCATGTCAGCTTGTGATGAGGTTGCGGGGGCCCGCTTCTAACAGCGAGGAACAAAGAGACTACATGAAGCTAACTGCTTTATACATGTACAGCGCAGTTTGTTTCCTTTGTTCCTCACATTGTTGTTCCCCAGGGTGATCCACTTGAGGCTTGCTAACGGAAACACCAGGTCCGCCCACGATGGTAACAGAGAGTATCGATATGGCCCGAGAACCACGCATGTTGGCGCAAGCAAAAACCCAGATGACGGTTGGATGTTGTTTCGGAAGTCTGTTGTAGGGAATCGAAGCATGACATACACATACATTCGCGCGGGCCTCCGAGTTTTCTTTATAGTTCTGTCAGTGTTCGTTCCCCTGCGCTTCGGAAGATTATGTGGGCTCCAGAACAGGACCCAAGAGGGATGTCGGGATTGCCCAATGAGATGCCACGATCGCCCAGACCTCTCTGGAACTGCGCGAACCACGCCCAAGGGCACGCCAAGAGTCTCCAAATGAGGCGCCCCCGCCATAGAAGAACATCAGGTGTTCCCAGTTCGTTTTTGTCTCTTCGGCCCGTGATGGTGCTGGAGTGCGCAGACCCGCCCCAGAGCACAGTAATCACGGCCCAGTTCTTGCAGTGTAGCCAAATTGAACATCGAGAGGGCCCGCAGAGAGCCTTGGATGGCTTCGGAATGAGCACGCGAGAGTCCCAAGACAGTTCCAAGCCGACCAAGGCGGCTGTTCCACGACACGGGGAGGACTGTGAGAAGGATGAGGGAGGTGGGGGAGGAGAGGAAAGTGGTGCGGATGCCCCTCCCCCAATCCTGCGAGATTTCTGAACGGTTGAAGTCTGTGTACCAGTCAGCAGGCAGGCAGGCAATTCTTGACGCATCGCGTATCCCCACCAGCACATGCACGACGGCGGTCTTGGGTGTAATAACTGGACTCGGACGCGTTCCAATTCATTCACCACTTAAGTGCGCATCGAGGCCCTCTTCCTGGACCTCCTCGGCCTGGCGCGGACTCCCCGGGCTACTCCGTCGTCTTCGCCGCCTGGGTGTGTGCGTAGCGCGCTCTGGTCGCTTTTGGGTTCCCTCTGAGGCCGTAATTTAGAGCTTGGCGCGGTTGCCTCTTCTCTTGACGGCGCGCGGTTGGACCGCGACGCCCGCGAACGGAAAAAAGTACCCCCACCAGCATTTCGTATGTTCTTGGTCCCTGGTCCCCAGACGCTGCCACAGCCTGGCCGCGTTGGCTGCTGCCGCCTTGCAATGGTGGGATGCACCTCCACGTGGTTTGGTCATGAATGGTTTAGCCTTTTTGTTCAACCACCTGGGGTTGCCATTGTTGGCGTGCGACACGCGTGCGCTGGGTTGGTTGCTCAGCCCCACGCTACGCCGCGCTTTGCTCGGGTGGCTTGCTTGCCCTTGGCGCCCGGCGGAACAAGGTGCAAGTCGCTTGCCTTCCCGGTGGTCTCCCCCTGGAACGGTTGCACTTCAGCCGCGTGGCACACCTGGCACCTTTCGCAGCGTGCCTTCAGTCCCCGGCGTCGCTCCTCGGCGGCAGTTTTGGCGGCCGTTAGTTCGCGCGCTGAGGTAATTAGGTTTGGCTCGTAGCCCGGCCTGACTTCGGGCGCCGCCAGCGCTTTTGCTTGCAGCCGCGACGAACAGTATCCCCGCCAGCCCGTTCACAAATGATGCCCCGGAGAGTTGCCTGAATCAGGGAAGCGGAGGGGCATGCAGTGAAGGCCTCCTGGGGGCCTATTGGGAGCCTCTTGGAGCTGTCTGGGCGTCTCTTGATTGAGGCCCTCTTGGGGCGTTTTTTTGAGCTTCGGGGTCACTCTTGGGGGCATCTAGGAGGACATCGATCAAGCATGAGAGGGGGTTCTGATTAGCCCCCCCCTCGGGAGCCCCAAACATCGCTTCCTGGACCCCTCTTGGGGCGTTTTTCGGGCGCTGCTGGGCGCTTCTGGGGCTGTCTTCGGGCTCTCTTGGGCTTCTCCTGGGGCCCTCTTGGGCCATCTTGGGCCATCTTGAGGCCTCGGATGGCCATCGGAAACGAAAATGCGCAAGAAGGCAACATTCGCTGAGGTTCTTAAGCTGTTTGAGAATGTTTGGCCTCGTGGGGTACCCTTTGGAGGTTTCGGAGGCCTCTGAGATCCGTCTTGGAGCGTTTTTGGGTTTTTGTTCGGAGCACATGGAAAGTCACGTTGAGGCATCTTGCGCTATCTTGAGCCATGTGAAAAAAAAGGTCATCTTGGGCTTTCCGAGGCGTTCTTGGAGCCGTCTTGTGCCATCCTGGACGCGCCAACTACCCACGACCACCCTCGTCCAGGTCCACGGGGCGGGGGGGAGAGGGGAAGACGGTCCCACCTACGGCCAGCGTGCTGGTAGTATCTTATGGCGCTGTGAACAATTCCGCATCCACGCCGTGCATGGCTACAGTTTGAACGCGCGCGATGCACGCGCGGTGTATTGGTTTACGTGGAGAGCACAATACATATTCAGGAGGAAGGGGATAATTAGAAAGAGAAAAAAAGAGAGAGAGAGAGAGAGAGAGAGAGAGAGAAAGAGACAAAGAGAGAGAGAGAGAGAGAGAAAGAGAGAGACAAAAAACAGGAACAACGGCCAGGCAGTCGAATAGGTCGACTGTTGGTGTGGTGCGGGGACGAGCGGACATGTGCGGAGGTGGCCAGGTTGGCATATAGACATAAAAATGGGCGGACAGCTTGGAGGCGGTCTTCGGGGAGCCGTTCCTGTCGGTGCTCGTGGCTGGGGACGACACCTCGGATCCCCGCTTGGCCTGCTCTCGAAGTTGGTTGCCCGCGTCCCCGAGTGTGCCAATGCGACGACGCCGGCCGACATCCTCGCGCAATTCTCGTATCGCCAAAGCTTTTGAAAAGGGTGGAGCATCGCGCCAGCAGTCTTATCGGCTTTCGACCTCGTAGGAGGATCGGTCGCTTTGCAGTGGCGATCCTGATGGATAGTTCTGATAACCCGCGCTGTCAAAATCCGGTGGCTTGCGCTGCAGAGTCACGGTAGGACTGATAGTCATTAGAGTGACGCGTTCTTCTTTCTCTTTTGTTGTCCTTCTTCTTCTTCTTGTTATTGTTTCCCTCCTTCTGCTTTCGCTGAACTTGAAACGTGCTTATTCCGGGCTCTATTGCGCGGCCGGGAGACGTTTCCAGGTGGTGCGGCTAGACTTGTCGCCGTGCCAGCCAACATCAGAGAGTGTTTTCTTGGGTGCATCTTTTTGGTTTTCCGAAATCCAGCGAGTCTGATCGTTTTGGGCTCCCCATGCCCATGGTTGGATTCTCTCGATTTGCACATATCCACATCTCACGCTAGACCCTTGCAATTTGACACCCATACGACACTCAGACCGTGCGCCTCTTTGACGCCGCTGTGCCCAGCTGGTCTCCCCTCAGCTGGTGGTGCTTGACGAACTTCAGTTGCCATGGACGCTCTGGCGGCTGATGCTTACAGTGATCATGTCAGTGCTGGTGGCATTCGCGATATTCAGAACCCTGCGCTCACGAATCCCCGACACCGCTCCGCTCACGCCCCCCTCGCTCTGAAGAGGTGTACTCCCAGACCCCCGACGTCCTGGCGTTCCCACTGCTGTGGTATCCGGAGTTCCCGACCCACCCCCGCATCAAGTTCGCGCTGGCTCTCTGAGGATTTCCGAGGTGTGGACCGAGTGCCTGGATCTCCCTGGGCCCCGAGCCTGGCCACAGATCCGCCTCGAGCTTGCTCCATCCGCCGCCGCTCTGGCACCCCCTCCCCCTTCTCTCAGGGGTAACGATAGGGGGCATAGGCATAGGGGGGGATGCATCGACCCCCAATCGCCCATTGATCGCCGATAGGGACCCGATAGCCCCAACCTGCCCATGAAGGTGCGGATTCACTATCGGGGGCCTATCGCCGATCGATCGGCGATGTATCGCGGATTCTAGGGCGATGCATCCCCCTTATGCCAGTCCCCCGTTATCATTGCCCCCCATTATCAAGCAGTGGCGAGGCGTCTTGGCTGGCCTACAGGCCCACCAAAGGCTGTTCTAAGGACCCTTTGTGGTTTGCAGGAGATGCTCTTAGACCATTTCTGGCCGGGACCGTCTGGGTTCAACACACCAGGTTTCTGTTCTAAGAACAGTGCTCCTGTTATGAGAACAGCTTCGGGTTCTAAGAACAGTTCGTGGTAGGCCTACTCCAGATTTCGTAATAAAATGGAGGGGGTCTGGACCCTCCAAGACAAGCCATTTCAGGCCTCCCCCGTGGGAGAACCCTCCAAAACATCGTCCCCAGACCCCCCAGGCCCTCCAAGATAGCCTGGAAGAGACCCCCCCCCGAAATGAGACCCCCCTCCCTTTATTACGACATCTGGGGTACGAATGACGGGACGGTCGGTCACCCGTGGCCCCGTGCCTCTTGTAGGGGGTTGTTTGTTTTCAGAGTTGTTTAAGCCTCTGGGCCATCAAGCCGAGGAGGAGGAGGAGGAGGCGGAGGAGGAGGAGGAGGAGGAGGAGGAGGAGGAGAGAGAGGAGGAGGGAGGAGGAGAGGGAGGAGGAGGAGAGGAGGAGGAGGAGAGGAGGAGAGGGGAGGAGGGGGAGGGGGAGGGGGGGGGGAGGGGGAATGCTCCACCCTCTCCACCTTCTCTTCTCCCTGGGGCTGCCGGCGGACGCCCCGGGAGCAGGACGAGTCGATGTTCGACATCGCGCCAGGGGACTTCCTCACCATCAAGGCCTTCCTCCCTCCCTCCCTCCTCCCTCCTCCTCCCTCCCTCCTCCCTCCTCCTCCTCCTCCTCCTCCTCCTCCTCCTCCTTCTCCTCCCCCTCCCCCTCCCCTCCCCGTCCCCCGTCCCCCCTCCTCCTCCTCCTCCTCCTCCTCCTCCTCCTCCTCCTCCTCCTCCTCCTCCTCCTCCTCCTCCTCCTCCTCCTCCTCCTCCTCCCTGTGGCGTTGCCGCGCAGGCGGCACGCGCGAGCCTCCTCCGCCGCTCCTCCTCCCCGCCCTCCTCTCCAGGAGTCTTCCCCCCTCTCGGGGCTGGCCCCGCGGAGTGGTGGTCGCGGTGGGCCCCCAGGAGGAATGAAACAGGGCTATAGGATCGGGATAAGTCGCTCCAGAGCGTTCCGGAGCGCTCTCAGAGCGTTCCGGAACGCTCTGGAGCGGCCGCGGCGCCCAGTACATCCTCCAAGCCCGCCGATTCTCAGAGATTTCGAGTGATCCCGATCCGATTCTGTCCCGATCTTCGCGTCGTTTGACCCCAGGAGGAGACCAGCACACGCAGTTCCTGGCCCCTGGGGCGGCCACCCAGAGCCTTCCAGCTCGCCCTGCTCCGAAGGGCGTTGGACGCCCGTGCCACGTCCCGCGTCTCCGCGCCTGGCCCGGGGGGCGGCTCCCGCTGCAGACTGCCAGGAGCCTGTTTTTTTTTTGATTCGGGCAAGTTGACTTGCATGGCGTTCCCCCCCCCCCCCCCCCCCCCCCCCTCGCCCCGCTGCCAGCGCATACTAGCGTGCAAGTGCCTTTCGACTTGCGTGATTTTTCGCGCCCCCCCCCCCCCTCCCGGGCTTGCTTCAGGCTCAGCCCCCCCCCCCGTCCATGCAAGTAAACTTGCCAGAGTCTAATAAAAAACACTCTCCAGCCGTCTCGAGTCCACGGGCGAGGGTGGGCACGCTAAAACGACGCGAAGATCGGGACAGAATCGGATCGGGATCACTCGAAATCTCTGAGAATCGGCGGGTTTGGAGGATGTATTGGGCGCCGCGGCCGCTCCAGAGCGTTCCGGAACGCTCTGAGAGCGCTCCGGAACGCTCTGGAGCGATTTATCCCGATCCCAGCCCTGTTTTACACGCTGCGTCGTGGGTTCCGTCCGAGTGCTGTTCGGCTGCCCGCGGCAGACCCCGCCACCGTGTCAGGGCGGCAGCGCTGCAGGAAGGAGGCCGAGCAGGACCCTCGAGGGAGGGAGCACGAGGACCATGACCAAGGTGTAATGGGGTCTTGTCGATGCCGACCGTGGTCATGGTCCATGTCGGCCATGCCGATTCGCGAGGATGATCCACTAATTGACGCTGACCAAGATTGGTGCTGACCAAGATCGGCACGACGTTTCCGCGTTCAGTTTTGGTCATGCCACATCTTTTACCCCCTCCAGACCCGTTCGAGTTCAGTGCCTTGTTTGAACTGGCGCGGGTTTTGAAGCACCCCTCCTTTTCCGCGGCCCTCTTTGTACTCCTTGTCCGCGGCCCTGCTGAAGGCATCTTGCACGCTTCGGGGGGGGGTCCTTTCGGCTCTCCTGAGGCCCTCATGGGCCTTCTCGGGGGCCTCTTCGGCCACCGCCAGGGGCCAGACGTAAATTTACCCGTCTGCTGTCTCCTGGTCTCCTCGAAATTCCGGAATGTCGCCCGGGTCTCTCAGTGCTTCTTCCACGATTTGCTCCACATGTGCTCGGTCTTACTGCGCCCTCCGGGGCCGAGGTGGTGGCCACGGGTGGACAGAGGATTCTTTCGGGAGGGTGGCCTTTGTTGTTTACAGTGCCTGGGGCACTGTGGTGCTGCGCTGCCTCCGAGGTCGAGGCGAGGCCCTCCTCGATGGCCGCTCTGCGCCACGAGCGCCGGCCTCTTTGTCGGCTGGCGGCACCTCTTGGAGCGCCCGGCCCCGGCGTCGGCCAGCCGAGCAGGTCGGGCGGGCGCCGACGCACGCGAAGTTCCGCGTGGACTCGCCCGCCGACCTGCGGAGGTCGGCCTCTCTGCCTCTCCGCCTGCTCGCCCCCCGGCCTCCTTGTCTCCATGCAGAGAACTCTGCGGCGTCGCCGGGAGCCCCTGTCCAGGCCTCCCAGCTGGGGTCGGAGTACTGAGTAGATGGGGTCGGAGGATCGCGCCGCATCGCCGATGCATCGCCGATGCGGCTCGACGGGGAGCCCGATTTGCTTCGCGTCGACGTCGCCGATGCATCGCCGACGTCGACGATGCGTCGCTGGTGCATCGCCGATGCATTGCCGATGCATCGCCGATGCATTGGCGATACGGCGCGGTCCTCCGATCCCACCTGCTCCAGCCCCATCTGGGAGGCCTCCATCCTGTCGCTGGCGCGCCGAGGGGGGGAAGGTGGGAGGGGGCAGGCCTGTCATCAGGAAGGAGAAAACAAACAGACACAATTCATCGTCGGCTCCCAGGAAAATATGCGAAAATATGGGAAGTGGGGGGAAGACAGAAACCCATAAAATATGGGAAAAGATTGGGAATCCTGTTATGAGTGTTTTTTTTGTGTGTGTGTGTGTGTGTGTGTGTGTGTGTGTGTGTGTGTGTGTGTGTGTGTCCCGGGGCTCCTTCACGTCAGGAGAGCCTGGCCCGCGCAGTTTGGTGGCTCCAAGCTGTAGCTGGGTGCCAGACGTGTGGTGAGGCAGCGTGCGTGAAGGGACCTTCGTGCTTTTGCCTTGTGCATTTCATCCCACTGGAGCTCTGGGCTGCCAGTCTCGCGTTTTGGTGTGTCGTGGCGTGCGCCCGTAGCTGTGTTCACTGTCCGGAGCAGTTCATTTCGTTCCAACACCTCCTGTGGTGTCGGGTCCTCGTTTTGATTCCGCAGCGTCACGCTCCACTCCTACCGCCTCCCCTCGCCGTCTTACCTCTGCCCTCTGCATGTCATTTTGGCACACCCGTCGCGCGTCTCGTGGCCCCGAAGGGAGCTCCACCGAAGGCCCCAGAGGCAGGGCTTGCATGCGTGCCCATGCCCATTTCGGGACACCCATCACTCGCTGCGTGGCCCCATAGGGAGCTCCACCGAAGGCCCCAGTGGCAGGGTCTGCATGCGTGCCCGCGCCCAGTTCGGTACACCCATCACGCATTTCGTGGCTCCATGGGGGGGCCCACCGAAGGCGCCAGTGGCAAGTTCCGCAAGCGCGCCCGTGCCCATTTCGGCACACCCATCACGCGCTGCGTGGCCCCTGAGGGAGCTCCACCGAAGGCCCCAGTGGCAGAGTCTGCATGCGTGCCCGGGCTGGTTTCGGCACGCACTTCATACGTTTTGTGGCCCCATAGGGAGCTCCTCTGGTGGCCGCGGTTGCCTGGCGACCGTTCCTTCGTTCCGGCACTTCCCTCGCACGCTTCGTGGCCGCAGTCGCATGGCGCACCGCGTCTATTTCGGCACGCCACTAACTCGTTCGTGGCTCACAGGGAGCTCGACAAAATGGCCCCAGTGGTGGCCGCAGTCGCATGGCGGCCCCGCCCCATCTTGGCACCCCTCACGCGCTTCGTGGCCCCACAAGGAGCTCCATCGAGCGCGGCACTGACAGCTGCAGCAGTTACAAGTGCATGTTCTTGGGATATGGTGAGGCCTTGCGGCCAGTGCCGCCGACCCGGAAGGCGGGACCTCCCCTGGGACCCCCGCTGGCGCCCCCCCCCCGGGGCCCGCCGGGACCCTGGGGGTTCGGCATTTTTGGATGCAACTTCCGGGAGGTCCAATTCTGATTTTGCCTTGCATGGCCCGAAATCCGGCTTGATCCCGACTAAACCCCTTTCATCCGGCCTAATCCCGCTTGATCCCGTAGATGCGGCTTAATCCCGCTTCATCCCGCTTAATCCGAGGCTCTTTCCGGCGTAACAGCACCCCAATGGGGCTGGATCCTCCTTAATCAGAGCGTGAATTACCTCCCCCGCTTTCGCTTCCAGGCAAAACCAAGACATACCACGCGCCTCCTCGTCAAGCAGCCTGACCAGGACAGGCCGTAGTTTGGCATCGCTTGGTATCTCTTGGAAGCGAGGGTGGTCAAAATCGAGGTAGGTATGTTTTCCCCCTTCTCAAATCTTTCCGACGCAGGCCTCCCTGAGTTGCCCCCTGAGGTGTTCTCACCCGGGACCACCCTCGCCCACCACAGGCGGGGCCTCACCCGGGGCCCCCGCTGGCGACCCCCCTCCGTGGGGGTGGGGTAGAACTTGACCGGGACCCCTGCTGGGCCTGTTTTCTCGGGCCGGAGGAAAGGGGGGGATTGGGGAAGGGGGGGGGGTACGAAATTAGCTGCATGCAGCTGGTTTCGGCCCCACCGAGGGGCCCATTCCTCGATACATAAGCGCCTCCAGCGCCAGAAGGCGCCGGGAAAATCAGCTACGTGAGCTGATTCTCAAACCCCCCTTTGCTATCCCCCCCTTTCGCCCGACCCGATTTTCCATCACCACCACGACCGCAAGTTGGAGGGTGGAAGGAGGAGGAGGAGGAGGAGGCCGAGGAGGAGGAGGAGCAGGAGGAGGTGGAGGAGGACCCCCTCCCCCTCCAACTTTTGGTGGTGGTGGTGGAAAACAGGCCCATCAACCCTCCCTCCAGGACCACCCCCGCGCAGGGGCGACCTCCTCCCCCCCAGTTCCCCCTACAGTGGGGGCCCATGCCAAGAAGCACCCCTGCTTGCCTCCAGGGTGCTCTGCTGTGGAGAGCGTGGCGCTCCCACGCCAAAAGTCAATGGACGTCCTGGGGTCGCAGGGTTGGGTTTCTTGTGGAAGGCTTCTTGTGGACTGGCCTCCACTGTACAGGGGTGACTGAGGAGGGGAGGGGTGACCGTTGGGACCCCGAATGGGGGGGGCGGTAATCTAAGCCGGGACCCCCCCTCCTACCCCTTCCCGGACCCCGTCCCGTACCCCCCCATCCCTGAACTCCCCGCCCCCGCCAGGGAGGCGAAAAAGGAGAGGCAATCGACTCGATTACGGCGTTTCTTTTACCCACTCGTTCCTCAATTCCCTTGGGAGTGGCGACGACGACGACGAAGACGACGACAGCGTCTCACACGCCGAAGGGTCGGCGGATTTGCAATAAGGTATGTTGCTGGCAGACGTTCATGGACGAGCGCCCCTCGGAGTGGGGCCGCCCAGTCCGTCGGATGTTTTGTTCTGGGTCAGCATGTGATAGCGACGTGCCCCCCCCGTTTCGAAGCTCGCTGAGGGGCAGCGACGGCGATCTGCGTTTCTGGGGCAACGGGGGAGAGGGCAATGCATTTGTAGGGCAATGGCAAGCATGAGCAGCCCAATCGTGGGCAAGAGCAAGCCTGAAATCAGAGCTTCTCGCGAAGGGCGGCGGTAAGGATGGCTGTTGACCGATCAAGCGCGCCCGCCGAGCGTGCGGGGATCTGCCCTGGAAACAACGCTGCCCCCCCAGCGACCTTCAACCCCCACCTGCCATATCGAACCGTTACGTTGTTTCCTCAAGGTGATGCTGCTCGCTTTGCCTGCGAGAAGGACCTGTTACAGTCGGCCCAGACTAGTAGGTCGACCCTGGCAGAACAAGGGTACCCTGGTGTTCTGTGTCTCGCGACCCATGCTTCCTATATTCCTTCGGCAATGTGGCCCTCGGAAGGGTCTAGTGTCCTCTCGCGTGTCCTGTCCAATCGAGTCTGACTGTACAGCAACAGCGTATCAAGCATCAGAGACGGAATCGGATGCCGCTGGCTATCGCTAATCTCAGTGTCTGCCCGTCTTGTGGCACATATTGTTGGCAGATGCACAGGCTGTTGCGGCTTCTGACGGACAGGAGCTGGACCACGTGTCAGCGTGCGGTTCTGGCCATGGGTCTGCCCTGTTCTGTCCGAAGCTGAATTGCAGAGGCTTGACGCCCAGGCTCGACAGCTAGCTGCAACCAGCCGCCGGGAGGGTCGCAGCCACCCCCGTGCCAGCGGTACACCGTTCGCGGCAACAGGCAAAACGATTGGGCACGATTTGTCGGCATAATCCATACGTAGCACCCCACAATTGCGGATAAGAGTGAGGGGGCGGGCGCGGGCGACGCGGGCGTCGTCAAGCCGGCGGACCTGGCGGCCCCCACCTTCCCTGTCGATGGCGCTCTCTTCCTCCTCCTCCTCCTCCTCCTCCTCCTCCTCCTCCGCCTCCAGCCCCCCTGCTCAGGCCTTTCAGAAGCTGGGGCACGCGATGCCGCACCCCCCGATACTGAACCTCGCCTGACAGGATGGCCCCACGGCCAACCCGCGCACACCGATGTTTTCCTTCCTTCACTGGAATTGCATGGCTGCTGCCGACGAGTTGCGGCTTCAGGATATCTCGGACGAATTCAAGACCATTGATATTATTGCATTGACCTCGACTGGCGAGAGAGCTGGAGATCAAGCGTGTACAGTGACGCGTCTTCGGCATCAGATTGCCCTTCGGCACGGCTACGTCCCTGGACGACATGTGAACAAGTCGTGCGGTATCACCCTTCTTTTACGAAAGGCCAAGTTCCGCTTGAAGCATATTGTGGACTCACCTCCCGTCCCTCGACAGTTGCAAGGTCGCGTGGCGCTCCACCGCGTGAGGCCGGGGCGATTCGACCTGCTGATGCCTGTCACTTATTTTCTTCCTCGACCCTCTCAGCGTCGTGAAGGACGCGAAAGTACGGATGATGCACCTTATCGACGCTATCGTGACACAGTCTGCTGTATGTGCTCGTGGCTGGAGAAAACCTTCACCTGGGCCAGGGCTCGCTCTTCGGTGTTTTGCGGGTTCGACCTGAACGACTCGTTCGGCCTCCGTCGTCAGACTGGCGGCGCGTTCGAACACGCGCAGTCACGAACTCTTGGCCCCTTTGGACGCAGTGAACAAAGGTTTGCTGGAGATCGAGTATTGGAGATCCTCGAAAGATATGCTCTGCGGGCTGTGTCCATGGACTTCCCCGTCGGGGATACGCACTATGGCCACGTGAGCTCGAGCCCGATTGACTACGTTGCCGTCTTCGAGTGGCAGGCGGCTGATGTGGTTGCTCGTCACGGCCTGAAGCGGTCCAATCTGAAATTGAAGCTGGTGCGCAAGCACGGCCTGCAGGATCACATCCCGATCTTGATGCGCGTCCGCTACGACTTCGACTTATCTTGGTCACGGCCTGAGGGAGTACGATGGGATTTTGACAAAATGGCTCAGCACTGCGGCACGGCGATAACGTTGCGCCATGCATGCAGGAGCTAGAGTCTCGCTTCTCTCAGATGCCGAACTTCCAGGATTTACTACTGAATGCGGGGTCCGGGGTCCGTTTACCACCCCGCTCCGCTGGACCCCAGGTGGCCACGAAAGTGGCGACAATTTCACAGGTCGCAGCCCCGCAGGGAGCCGCGAAATCCCGACGTGGTCGGATTACCACTCCACTCCGCTGGACCCCCTCAGGAGGCCACGAAAGTGGCGACAGTTGCGCAGTTCGCAGCCCCCCAGGGAACCGCGAGGTTTCGACGGGGTCCGTTTACCACCACACTCCGTCCGCTGGACCCCCAGAAGGCCACGAAAGTGGCGACAGTCGCACAGTTCGCAGCCCCCCCAGGGAGCCGCGAGGTCTCGACGGGGTCCGTCTACCACCACTTCCCGCTGGACCCCCCAGTAGGCCACGAAAATGGCGAAAGTTGCACACTTCGCAGCCCCCATGAAGACGCGAGGTCTCGACTGGGTCTGTTTACCACCCCACTCCGCTGGACCGCCCAGGAGGCTGCGAAAGCGGCGACAGCTGCGACAATTGCGCAGTTCGCAGCCTCCCAGGGCGGCGCGAGGTTTCGACGGGGTCCGTTTACCACGCCACTCCGCTGGACCCCCCCGGAGGCTACGCAAGTGGCGACAGTTGCGCAGATCGCTTCCCAGCGAGCCGCGAGGTCTCGACGGGGTCCGTTTACCACATCACTCCGCTGGACCCCCAGTAGGCCACGAAAGTGGCGACAGTTGCACTGCTCGCAGCCGCCCAGCGAGCCGCAAGGTCTCGACGGGGTCTGTTTACCACCCCCATCCGCTGGACCCCCCAGGAGGCAACGAAAGGGGCGACAGTTGCGCAGTTCGCAGGCCCCCAGGGAGCCGCGAGGTCCCGACGGGGTCCGTTTACCACCCCTTTCAGCTGGACCCCCTCGAGAGGCCACAGAGTGGCGACAGTTGCACAGTTCGCAGCCCCCCAGCGAGCCGCGAGGTCTCGACGGGGTCCCGGGTCCGTTTACCACTCCACTCCGCTGGGCCCTCTAGGAGGCCACGAAAGTGGCGACAGTTGGACAGTTCGCAGCCCCCCAGCGAGCCGAGAGGTCTCGACGGGGTCCGTTTACTACCTCACTCCGCTGGACCCCCCAGGAGGCAACGAACGCGACCACGGTTGCACAGTTCGCAGCCACTAAGGGAGCCGTGAGGTCTCGACGTGGTCCGTTTGCCACCCCACTCCGCTGGACCCCCCAGGAGGCCATGAAAGTGGCGACAGTTGCACAGCTCGCAGCTCCCAGGGAGCCGCGAGGTCTCGACGGGCTCCGCTGGACCCCCCAGGAGGCAACGCAAGGGGCGACAGCTGCGACAGTTCGCAGCCCCCCAGGGAGCCGCGAGGTCCCGACGGGGTCCGTTTACCACCCCTCTCCGCTGGACCCCTAGGAAGCCACGAAAGTGGTGACAGTTGCACCAGTTCGCAGCCCCCCAGGGAGCCGCGAGCGAGGGTGGCGACAGTTGCACAGTTCGCAGTTCCTCAGGGAACTGCGAGGTCTCGACGGGGTCCGTTTACCACTCCGCTCCGCTAGACCCCCCAAGAAGCAATGGAAATGGCAACAGTTGCGCACCTCGCAGCCCCCCAGCGAACCGCGAAGTCTTGACGGGGTCCGTTTACCACCCCACTCCGCTGGACCCCCCGGAAGCCACGAAAGTGGCGACAGCTGCACAGCTCGTAGTCACCCAGAGAGCCGCAAAGTCTCGACGGGGTCCGTTTACCGCCCCGCTCCGCTGGACCCCCAGGAGGCTGCGAACGTGGTGAGACTTACACACTTCGCAGCCCACCAGAGAGCCGCGAGGTCTCGACGGGGTCAGGTTACCACCCCGCTCCGCTGGACCCTCCAGGAGGCCACGAAAGTGGCGACAGTTGCGCCGCTCGCAGCCCCTAGCGAGCCGCGCGGTCTCGACGGGGTCCGTTTACCACCCCGCTCCGCTGGACCCTCCCGGGAGGCCATGAGAGTGCGACAGTTGCACAGTTCGCAGCCGCCCAGCGAGCCGTGAGGGCTCGACGGGGTCCGTTTACCACCCCCATCCGCTGGCCCCCCCGGAGGCTACGAAAGTTGCGACAGTCGCGCAGTTCGCCGGCCCCCAGGGAGCCGCGAGGTCTCGACGGGGTCTGTTCACCACCTCGCTCCACTGGACCCCCCAGGAGGCCACGAAAGTGGCGACGGTTGCACAGTTCGCAGCCCCCCAGTGAGCCGAGAGGTCTCGACGGCGGGGTCCGTTTACCGCCCCACTCCGCTGGACCCTCCAGGAGGCCACGAAAAGCGGCGACAGTTGCACAGTTCGAATACCCCCTGCGAGCCGCAAGGTCTCGACGGGGTCCGTTTACCACCCAATCCGCTGGACCCCCCAGTAGGCCACGAAAGTGGCGACAGTTGCACAGCTCGCAGCCGCCCAGCGAGCCGCAAGGTCTCGACGGGGTCCGTTTACCACCCCACTCCGCTGAACCCCCCAGGAGGCCACGAAAGCGGCGACAGTTGCACAGTTCGCGGCCCCCAGGGGGCAAGAGGGAGGAGGAGGAGGAGGAGGAGGAGGAGGAGGAGGAGGAGGAGGAGGAGGAGGAGGAGGAGGAGGAGGAGGAGGAGGAGGAGGAGGAGGAGAGGAGAGGAGGAGGAGAGGAGGAGGAGGAGGAGGAGGAGGAAGAGGAAGAGGAGCACGACGACTACGAAGACCAGGGGGAAGGGGATGGGGGAGGAGGGGCGACGAGGAGGGGTAAGGAGAGGACGGAGACCACAGTGCTCTGTTCAACACGAGAACCCAACACGGAGGGTTGGAAAAAACGAAAGCCCAACACGGAGGGTTGGGAAGAAAGAGGCACGAGGGAGAGGCGGGAGGGAGTGGAGACCACAGTGCTCTAATCAAAAGGAGAACCCAACACGGAGGGTTGGGAAATTGTATTCGCAGTAGTTGTAAAGGACCAGTGTCAGAGTAGGGTAAGTAGCTGCAGCATTTGTCATGGTATTCTTGCTGGGCGCGGGCCTGCGCCCATTCCAGCACACTTCTGTCACGGATCGTGCGGCATAGGGACCTACACCTATGGCGCCAGGGTGGGCGCCCGCACGCGGGCAGCGCGCCGATTTAGGCACACTCCTCATACGGATCGTGCTCCATAGGAAGCTCCACTTCTGGCATTTGTGAGAGCAGCCGCGGGGCTTCCCAATCCTTTTGCTCCGTCTCGACACTTCCTCAGAAAGTATATCCTGCGCCTCCCTCTCCCCTACTCCTTTCCTCATCCTCACTCCTCCACCTCCTCCCATCCTCATCCGCTCCATCTCCTGACACCACCCCCATCCACCGTCTCCCACCTTATCTTCTCCTGCCAGCTCCTGCTCATTATGTCCTCCCCCTATTCCTTTGTCAGCGTCCTCATCCTCATCTTTGTCCCCATGCTCATCTTCGCCATCCTGTTTCTCCTCCCTCCATCTCTCCTCCTTCGCCGTCTACCCTCATTCCTCCGACCCGCCACTGATTTTCAACTTGTTTCAGCAGGAATTGCTCATGGGTGCCCATAGGGAGCTCCACCTACGGCGCCAAAGAGGGAATCCCCGCGCGGGCCCGCGCCCATTCTGGCACTCTTCTCACGCGGATCGCGCCCCACAAGGAGCTCCACTTACGGCGCCAGTGAGGGCGCCCACATGTGGTCCCGCGCCGATTTCCACACGCCCCTCATACGGATCGAGCCCCATCGGGAGCTCCACTTCTGGCACCTGTGGGGGCGCCCGCATGCTGGCCCGCGCCCATTGCAGCCCAGTGCCTGAGCTAACATTGGATACTTTTCGCGTGCCCAACATTGGTTCAGTCTTAGGTCCTCCCAGGTTCGATTGCTGTCGGCACGACGCAAGTTTATGAGCCAACTTCAGACACATCGAATGCCAACATATAGTTTTCAACTGCAGGTTTCGAAACGCAACCAAACAGCACTGGCAAATCAGCAGGCGCCCAACAAAAACTATGTAAGATGAAATGCGTTTTACAACAACGGCGCGAACGATGCTGTATTAGTGCTAGTAGTAGTTGCTGTATTATTATACTTACCCATCATGCAACTATTGGGGGGCCACGCAGAGTAACTACTGCACTCCGCGTTGGTTGCCTGGTGGGCGTCGTCGTCGTCGTCATCGTCGTCGTCATCGTCGTCGTCGTCGTCGTCGTCTTCGTCGGCATCGGCATCGTCATCGTCGTCCCACGCAGAAGTTGCCGGACCCCGCGAGCTAGACAGCTAGATCGAAGGTTCCAGATGGACGTGCCAAGTCGAATTTGCCGGACGTCGGAGTCGTGCCGGACTGGGCCTCCTGTCCTACCAGCTGAACGTATACGTTCAGTTGGTAGGGAGCTCGGAGGCGCCTCCGGGCTCCCTACGGGGTGCCCCCCATGCCCTACCAGCTGAACGTATACGTTCAGCTGGTAGGGAGGCTCCTCCCTGTCATGAGTATGTGATTCGTCTTGCCTCCCTACCAGCTGAACGTATACGTTCAGCTGGTAGGGAGCTCGGAGGCGCCTCCGGCCTCCCTACCAGCTGAACGTATACGTTCAGCTGGTAGGACAGGAGGTCCAGTCCGGCACGGCGTCTGGCCACGTCGAGTGTCCCGGACGCCGCGCCCTCCCTGCGTCATCTTAACTTGGAGCGTCCGCGTCCACGTCGAGTTAGCCGGACGAGGGGCGAAGAAGAAGAAGGAGGAGGAGGACAGAAGAAGGAGGATAAGGAGAATGAGAAGGAAGAGAACGAGGAGGGGCGAGGGGCATGCGTTGCGGAGACGGTCGTCTTGGTTGGACCTGCATATCTTGCATCTTACAGCATGCACCACATAGCTTGCATCTTACAGCATGCACCA
The DNA here is from genome assembly GCA_963575745.1 of Prorocentrum cordatum. Classification (NCBI taxonomy): domain Eukaryota; class Dinophyceae; order Prorocentrales; family Prorocentraceae; genus Prorocentrum; species Prorocentrum cordatum. Next base: position 489,947 of record CAUYUJ010014316.1, read on the forward strand.
CATAGCTTGCACCGCGGTGCTTACACCACGTAGCTTACACAACATAATTTCCAGCCTTGACCACGTATATTCTACCACATAGTTCGCACAAAATAGCTTACACTACATAGCTTCCAACACATAGCTTGTACCATATAGCTTGCACCGCATAGCTCGTCCTCCACTGTTTCCAGCACTCCGCCGAAGCGCTTGCACCGCATAGCTTGAAGCCTCCCAGGGAGCCGCGAGGTCTCGACGGGGTCCGGGGTTCGTTTACCACTCCTCTCCGCTGGACCCCAGGAGGCCACGGAAGTGGCGACGTTTGAACAGTTCGCAGCCCCGCAGGGAGCCGCGAAGTCCCGACGAGGTCGGATCACAACTCCACTCCGCTGGACCTCCTCAGGAGGCCACGAACGTGGCGAAAGTTGCGCAGCTCGCAGAGCCGCGAGGTCTCGACGGGGTCTGTTTACCACCGCACTCCGCTGGACCCCCCAGGCCCCCCAGTGAGCCGCGAGGTCTCGACGGGGTCTGGTCACCACCCCATTCCGCTGGACCCCCCAGGAGGCCACGAAAGTGGCGAGAGTTGGACAGTTCGCAGCCCCCCAGGGAACCGCGAGGTCTCGACGGGTCTGGTTACCACCCCACTCCGCTGGACCCCCCAGGAGGCCACGAAAGTGGCGACGGTTGCACAGGTCGAATACCCCCATAGAGCCGCGAGTTCTCGGCGGGGTCTGTTCACCACCCCACTCCGCTGGACCCCCCAGGACGCCACGAAAGTGGCGACGGTTGCACAGCTCGCAGCCCCTCAGGGAACCGCGAGGTCTCGACGGGGTCCGTTCACCACCCCACTCCGCTGGACCCCCCAGTAGGCCACGAAAGTGGCGACAGCTGCACAGTTCGCAGCGCCCCAGGAACCCGCGAGGACTCGACGGGGTCTGGTTACCACTCCACTCCGCTGGACACCCCAGGAGGCCACGAAAGTGGCGACAATAGCACAGGTCGCAGCCACCCAGGGAGCGGCAAGGACTCGACGGGGTCTGTTTACCACTCCACTCCGCTGGACCCCCCAGGAGGCCACGAAAGTGGCGACAGTTGCACAGCTCGCAACCCACCAGGGAGCGGCTAGGTCTCGACGGGTTCCCCTTACCACCCCACTCCGCTGAACCCCTCAGGAGGCCGGACAGTTCGCAGCCCCCCAAGGAGTCGCGAGGTCTCGACGGGGTCCGTCTTCCACCACACTCCGCTGGACCCCCCAGGAGGCCACAAGGTGGGCGACAGTTGCACAGTTCGCAGCCCCCCAATGAGCCACGAGGTCTCGACGGGGTCCGTTTACTACCACCCGACTCCGCTCGAACCCCCGGGAGGCCACGAAAAATGGAGACACTTGCACAGCTCGCAGCCCCCCAGGGAGCCGCGAGGTCTCGACGGTGTCCGTTTACCACCCAGCTCCGCTGACCCCCCGGGAGGCCACGAAAGAGGCGACAGTTGCACAGAACGCAGCGCCCCAGAACCCGCGAGGTCTCGACGGGGTCTGTTTACCAGTCCACTCCGCTGGACTCCGCAGGAGGACACGAAAGTGGCGACCTTGCACAGTTCGCAGCCGCCCCCCAGGGAGCCGCGAGGTCTCGACGGGGTCTGTTCACCACCTCGCTCCACTGGACCCCCCAGGAGGCCACGAAAGTGGCGACGGTTGCACAGTTGACCCCCCGGGAGGCCACGAAAGAGGCGACAGTTGCACAGAACGCAGCGCCCCAGGAACCCGCGAGGTCTCGACGGGGTCTGTTTACCAGTCCACTCCGCTGGACTCCGCAGGAGGACACGAAAGTGGCGACCGTTGCACAGTTCGCAGCCGCCCCCCAGGGAGCCGCGAGGTCTCGACGGGGTCTGTTCACCACCTCGCTCCACTGGACCCCCCAGGAGGCCACGAAAGTGGCGACGGTTGCACAGTTCGCAGCCCCCCAGTGAGCCGAGAGGTCTCGACGGGGTCTGGTTACCACCCCACTCCGCTGGACCACCCAGGAGGCCACGAAAGTGGCGAAAGTTGCACAGCTCGCAGCCCCCAAGGGTACCGCGAAGTCTCAACGGGGTCCGCTTGCCACCCCACTCCGCTGGACCCCCCAGAGGCCACGAAAGTGGCGACAATCGCACAGTTCGCAGCCCCCGGGGGAGCGGCGAGGTCTCGACGGGGTCCGCTTACCACCCCATTCCGCTGGACCCCCCAGGAGGTCACGAAAGTGGCAACAGTTGCACAGTTCGCAGCCCCCAGGGTGCCGCTAGGTCTCGGTGGGGTCTGCCCACCCCGCTGGACCCGCCACGAGGCCACGAAAGTGGCGACAGTTGCGCAGTTCGCAGCCCCCAAGGGTACCGCGAGGTCTCGACGGGGTCCGTTTACCATTAAACACCGTTGGACCCCCTAGGAGGCCAAGAAAATATGGCGACCGTTGCACAGTTCGCAGTCCCTCAGGGAGCCACGAGGCCTCGACGGGGTCTGGTCACCACCCCACTCCGCTGGACCCCCCAGGAGGCTACGAAAGTGGCGACATTTGCACAGCTCGCAGCCCCCCAGTGAGCCGCGAGGTCTCGACGGGTCTGGTTACCACCCCACTCCGCTGGACCCCCCAGGAGGCCACGAAAGTGGCGACGGTTGCACAGGTCGCAGCCCCCCAGGTAGCCACGAGGGCTCGACGGGGTCCGTTTACCACCCCACTCCGCTGGGACCCCCAAGGAGTCCACGAAAGTGGCGACAGTTGCGCAGCTCGCAGCCCCCATGGAGCGGCGAGGTCTCGACAGGTCCGTTTACCACCCCACTCCGATGGGAATCCCAGGAGGCCACGGAAGTGGCGACAATTGCACGATTCGCAGCCCCCGGGGGAGCCGCGAGGTCTCGCCGGAGACCGTTTACCACCACACTCCGCTGGACCCCC
>CAUYUJ010014316.1:492949-500449 GCA_963575745.1 Prorocentrum cordatum
GGACGCATCGGGAGAAGGGCGCAGGGGAGGAGCGGAGGGAGGGCGCACGGTCGGAATAAGGAGAACTTAAGGGGCATCGGGGCAGACGGGGGGCACGGAGGCAAGAGGAGGGGGGCGCAGGGGAGGGGCGGTGGAGGGGGGCGCACGGTCGGAACAAGGGGCCCTAATAAGGGGAGGGGGGCCCGGGGAGGGCGGCGGGAACACGGAGGAGCAGGCGCGGGGGTCCGGGGAGCGTGGGGGGAGCACGGGTACAAGTGGAGAGGGGCGCAGGGGAGGGGCGGGAGAGGAGGGGCGCACGGTCGGAATAAGGGGAAGGGGGGCTCGGGAAATGCGGGTGGAGCGCGGGCGAGAAGGCGCGGAAGCTCGGGGGGCGTGGGGGGGCACGGGGCGAAGGGAGCGGGGCGAATGGGAGGGGCAGGGGGGCAGGTGCAGTTGGAATAAGGGGAGGGGGGGTCGGGGACGGCGGGGGAAACACGGGGGAGAAGGGCGCGGGGGCGCGGGGGGGGACGGGGGCAAGAGGAGGGAGGCGCGGGGGAGAGCGGGGGGGAAAGAGGGGGCGCACGGTCGGAATAAGGAGTGGGGGGGGCTCGGGGACGGCGGGGGGAGCACGACGGAGGAGAAGGCGCGGGGGCCGGGGAGCGCGGGGGGGGCACCGAGGCAAGGAGAGAGGGGCACAAGGGAGAGCAGCAGGCCCAGCCAACAGCACCGGGCCAGCAGCACGACCAGCACGACCACCAACACCTCCACCAACCACGACCACCAGCACGACCAGCCAGCACCACCAACCACCAGCACGACAACCAGCACAACTAGCAGCACGACCACCACCAGCACAACCACCAGCACAACCACTACCAACCACCAGCACCACCACCAGCAGAACCACCAGCACAACGACCTGCACAACCACCAGCACGACCACCAGCACGACCAGCCACCAGCACGGCCACCAGCACCTCCGCAAGCACGACCACCAGCACAACCACCAGCACGACCACCAGCACGACCAGCCACCAGCACGGCCACCAGCACCTCCGCAAGCACGACCACCAGCACCTCCGCAAGCACGACCACCAGCACAACCACCAGCGCAACCACCAGCAGGACCACCAGCAGGACCACCAGCAGGACCACCAGCACGACCACCAGCACGACCACCAGCACGACCACCCAGCGCCACCAACCACAAGCACGACAACCAGCACAACCAGCAGCACGACCACCAGCACAACCACTACCAGCGACCAGCACGACCACCAGCACATCCTTCAGCACGACGACCAGCACAACCACCAGCACGACCACCAGCACGACCAGCCACCAGCACGGCCGCCAGCACCTCCACCAGCACGACCACCAGCACAACCACCAGCACGACCACCAGCACAACCACCAGCACAACCACCAGCACAACCACCAGCAGGACTACGAGCACGACCACCAGCAGAACTGCCAGCAGGGCGCACGGTCGAAATAAAGCAGTGCGAGATCACACCGGTAGGTATGATGATAAGGGGAGGGGGGGCTCGGGGGCGGCGGGGGGAGCACGGAGGAGAAGGCGCGGGGGCGCGAGGGAGCACGGGGGCACGAGGAGACAAGTGTAGGGGAGGAGCGGTGGAGGGGGGCGCACGGTCGGAATAAGGGGAGGGGGGCCCGGGGAAGGCGGGGGGAGCACGGGGGACAGGGCGGGGGAGCTCGGGGGGCGTGGGGGGAGCACGGACGCATCGGGAGAAGGGCGCAGGGGAGGAGCGGGGGGAGGGCGCACGGTCGGAATAAGGAAAAGGGGCATCCGGGCAGACGGGGGGCACGGAGGCAAGAGGAGGGGGGTGCAGGGGAGGAGCGGTGGAGGGGGGCGCACGGTCGGAATAAGGGGAGGGGGGCCCGGGGAGGGCGGCGGGAGCACGGAGGAGCAGGCGCGGGAGTCCGGGGAGCGTGGGGGGAGCACGGGTACAAGGGGAGAGGGGCGCAGGGGAGGAACGGGAGAGGAGGGGCGCACGGTCGGAATAAGGGGAGGGGGGCTCGGGAAATGCGGGTGGAGCGCGGGCGAGAAGGCGCGGAAGCTCGGGGAGCGTGGGGGGAGCACGGGGCGAAGGGAACGGGGCGAATGGGAGGAGCAGGGGGGCAGGTGCACGGTTGGAATAAGGAGAGGGGGGGTCGGGGACGGCGGGGGAAGCACGGGGGAGAAGGGCGCGGGGGCGCGGGGAGGGTGCGAGGAGGACGGGGGCAAGAGGAGGGAGGCGCAGGGGAGAGCGGGGGGGAAAGAGGGGACGCACGGTCGGAATAAGGGGGCTCGGGGACGGCGGGGGGAGCACGACGGTGGAGAAGGCGCGGGGGCCGGGGAGCTTGGAGGGAACACCGGGGCAAGGAGAGAGGGGCACGGGCCAGCAGCACGACCACCAACACGACCACCAGCACCTCCACCAACCACGACCACCATCACGACCAGCCAGCACCACCAACCACCAGCACGACAACCAGCACAACTAGCAGCACGACCACCACCAGCACAACCACCATCACAACCACTACCAACCACCAGCACCACCACCAGCAGAACCACCAGCACGACGACCTGCACAACCACCAGCACGACCACCAGCACGACCAGCCACCAGCACGGCCACCAGCACCTCCGCAAGCACGACCACCAGCACAACCACCAGCACGACCACCAGCACGACCAGCCACCAGCACGCCCACCAGCACCTCCGCAAGCACGACCACCAGCACCTCCGCAAGCACGACCACCAGCACAACCACCAGCACAATCACCAGCAGGACCACCAGCACGACCACCAGCAGGACCACCAGCACGACCACCAGCACGACCACCAGCACGACCACCCAGCACCACCAACAACAAGCACGATAACCAGCACAACCAGCAGCACGACCACCAGCACAACCACCAGCACAACCACTACCAGCGACCAGCACGACCACCAGCACATCCTTCAGCACGACGACCAGCACAACCACCAGCACGACCACCAGCACGACCAGCCACCAGCACGGCCACCAGCACCTCCACCAGCACGACCACCAGCACCTCCACCAGCACGACCACCAGCACAACCACCAGCACAACCACCAGCACAACCACCAGCAGGACCACGAGCACGACCATCAGCAGAATCACCAGCAGGGCGCACGGTCGAAATAAAGCAGTGCGAGATCACACCGGTAGGTATGATGATAAGAACGATTTGAACCATGCGGAACCTCTGACAACAAGCATGTGCCAGTTCATCGAGGACAAGTTCCGCGGCCTCCTTTGGAAGACTATCCCGAATCTGCTGATGCCTGGTTTCCCGTCTCTGAACGAGCGTTTGCTGGACCCGGCGGTGACCCGGCAGCATGAAACGTAGTGATCAAGGTGCAACATAAGCGTAGCGTCACCGATGCCAAGGAGGTGGAGAACATGTACAAAGAGTTTTGTTTGTTGACTCATACCCTTGACCACCCACACATCATTCGTTGCGTAAGCATGTTGCTCCTCCTCCTCCTCCTCCTCCTCCTCCTCTTCCTCCTCCTCCTCCTCCTCCTCCTCCTCCTCCTGCAAGGGCAGTTCGCCGCAGGCGCTGAAAAAATTGTTTTGTACATTGAACGTGGTTTGGGTCGCGGGCGGGCCGCGGGTTCTCCACCAGGAACGAATGCCAAAGATGCCCGTCGCAGGCGCCGAAAAATTTGGTTTGTACCCTGAACGTGGTCGCGGGCGGGCCGCGGGTTCTCCACCAGGAACGAATGCCAAAGATGCCCGCCGCAGGCGCCGAAAAATTTGGTTTGTACCCTGAACGTGGTCGCGGGTGGGCCGCGGTCTCTCCACCTAGAACGAATGCAAAAGATGCCCGCCGCAGGCGCCGAAAAATGTGGTTTGTACCCTGGACGTGGTTTGGGTCGCGGGTTGGTCGCGAGTTGGTCGCGGGGTGGGTCGCGGGCTCTCCACCTGGAAGGAATGCAAAAAAGCCCGCCGCAGGCGCCGAAAATGGTGGTTTGTACCTTGAACGTGGTTTGGGTCGAAGGTGGGTCGCGGGTGGGTCGCGGGGTGTGCGGGTGGGTCGCGGGTGGGTCGCGGGGTGGGTCGCGGGCGGGTCGCCGGGTGGGTCGCGGGTGGGTCGCGGGTGGGTCGCGGGTGGGTCGCGGGGTGGGTCGCGGGGTGGGTCGTGGGGTGGGTCGCGGGTGGGTCGCGGGTGGGTCGCGGGTGGGTCGCGGGTGGGTCGCGGGGTGGGTCGTGGGTGGGTCGCGGGGCGGTTTGCGGGTGGGACGACGACAACAAACAACACAACAACAATCATTTTACCCGAACGCGTGGTGTTTTCCCCAGTGCCAGGGTTTTCATACGACACCAGGCAATACCCCCACTTCGTGGGGGGGGGCATTACAAGCTCTACCAAATATCCAAACGACTCTTCGCGACCACCCAAACCCAGCTTCCCGCCCTATGACGTTGGGACACTTCACTTCGTGGCGTGCGGACGACCGTGGCTACTACACTGGCGTGGGGTACACACCCACAGAACTTGGTCACTCATTCGGGGCGCGCATGTGCCCAGCATGGTGCAATGGTGGCATACAATACATAATACAGAGAGACAGAGAGAGAGAGAGAGACAGAGAGCAGACAGAGAGAGAGAGACAGAGAGAGCGGAGTTGGTCACATTTTTGGGTCAAGTTCCTGGGATGATGGGAATACACAACGCTGTTACATTTGATAGTGTGCACGACACACATGAGATGATACGTACTCGCAAGATAGTTGGTCACATTTGTGGAATTCCTGGGCGGATGTGGGGATACACAAATACCTTTGTTACCAGTGCTAGACATGGCACAGACACTGAGAGAGAGAGAAGGCGAGACAGAGGAAGAGAGCGGGAGAGAGAGAGACAAAGAGAGAGAGAGACAGAGAGAGAGGAGTTCGTCACATTTTTTAATCAAATTCCTGTGCCGAAGTGGGAATACGCAAAGGCATCAGTTGCATATGACCCGTAGGGTACATGGTACACATGATCATGGTACGTACGCACAAGATGGTTGATCACATCTTTAGGGCAAATTCCTGAGGGATGTGGGAATACAAAAGAGAGAGAGAGACGATATGGTTTTCCCGATGGTTGTCTCGATGGTTGTCCCGATGGTTGTCCTGATGATCGTGGTTGTCCCGATCGTCGTCCCCATGGTTGTCCCGATAGTTGTCCTGATGGTTATGGTTGTCCCGATCGTTGTCCACATGATTGTCCCGCTGGTTGTCCCGATGGTTGTTCGGATGGTTGTCCCGATGGTTGTCCCGATGGTTGTCGCGATGCTGCCATACTTTCTTTTTCTATCGCCCAGCCTCGGCGAACAGTGCCGGCGGGGGAACAGGGAGCATACTGCCAGAGCGCACTCATACTGTCATGAGCGGCCAAGGGCATGCGGCATACGGAACGGCACTCATACTGTCATGAGCGGCCAACGGCATACAGCCTACAGACGCGAAGGCTCCTCCTCCTGGGTCCCGTCCGTGATGGCGCCAATCCGCGGCGATACCTGAGGCTGGACAGGCGCGGGTGGAAATTTTGAAAAGTCGTGCAGGTGTTTTTCGAGGACCTACGGTGCGATTCGTGTGATTTTATGATGCGCGGTGCTAAAATTCTTAAGAACCCAATGGTTTTTGGAGATTTCGGCGTGCGCGCGCAAAAAACGAATGTGTCCCGCCTGGTATTATTTGACAGGGATGATGGCCCTGGCAGGTGCGCAACCGTTGTCGCAGAAGTTCGAAAAAGTTGCTCGCAAAAGCCCGTTTGACAGAACTGTTTAAAAAGTGTTGGGTTTCCTACGAATCCGCAAGAGCGCGCGGGATGAGATTTTGACATTTTTTTGTTGAAAAACCATTGGTTTTTTTTATGTTTTTATGTTAAAATCGCTCCGAACACTAAGCTTTTGGAAGGATTTCGTCTTGCGCGCGCGAATGTCCACTTTACCTTATTTTTTGCAAGGGATTCTTGAAATTTGATTATATTAGAACAAGAAATGTAATTTTATAGTGTTTTTTGCAAGGGAAACGGATTACAACAAAACAACCGGATCTTGATGACATCGTATTACCTGAGGCTTCCTCACGAAAATGATGAAAATGTAGCTGCGGCCTAGGCGGCGCAGGGGGGGCGCGCACCAGGGGGCCCAACAATAATTATTCTTTAGAATAAATAATGTTCAACAACAACAACAACAACAACAACAACAACAATCACTTTACCCGAACGCTCAGTGTTCTCACCAGTGCAGGGTTTTCATGCGACGCCAGCCAATACCCCCACTTTGTGGGGGGGCAGTGCAAGCTCTACCAATATCCACCCGACTTTCGCCACCAACACAACCAGCTTCCCGCCCTATGACGTTTCGACACTTCACTTCGTGGCCTTCGGACGACCGTGGTACTACACTGGCGCATGTACACACCCAAGTAGTTGTTAGCCTTCGTTTTTGGAGATTTCGGCGTGCGCGCGCGAAGAAAAAACGAATGTGTCCCGCATGGTATTATTTGACAGGGATGATGGCCCTGGCAGGTGCGCAACCGTTGTCGCAGAAGTTCGAAAAGTTGCTCGCAAAAGCCCGTTTGACAGAAATGTTTAAAAAGTCCGCAAGAGCGCACGGGATGAGATTTTGACAATTTTTTGTTGAAAAACCATTGGTTTTTTGATGTTTTTATGTTAAAATCGCTGCGAACACTAAGGTTTTGGAAGGATTTCGTCTTGCGCGCGCGAATGTCCACTTTACCTTATTTTTTGCAAGGGATTCTTGAAATTTGATTATATTAGAACAAGAAATGTCATTTTCTATTGTTTTTTGCAAGGGAAAGCGGATTACAACAAAACAACCGGATCCTGTACACACCCTCTTTTCTGAGGCTTCCTCACGAAAATGATGAAAATGTAGCTGCGGCCTAGGCGGCGCAGGGGGGGCGCGCACCAGGGGGCCCAACAATAATTATTCTTTAGAATAAATAATGTTCAACAACAACAACAACACGAATCCGCACTGCAGAATCCCACTTCAGCCACGCACCCAGGGACAGTGAATGACCGTTCGGCCCCCTCACTCTGATTAGCATGTAAAGTGTTTCGCAGTGCACGTGGCACACTCTCAGAGCACCCTTCGGCAACATAACACAAGTGTCGTTTTCAGACAGCGTGCTGCTCCTGCTGGCGTGCGGCTGGCGGGCTGTCGCGGTGTCGTGGCGCCGCAGGATCGTCGTACATTTTAATGGCAGATTGGTGCAAGGGTGTCGTCTGGTCGTGCTTTCGAGCGGTTGTGGTGTCGCTCTGTCATGGCGTCGTGGCGCGCGACCTTGTGGGGCGTGCATCTCTTAGCTATTGCTGAGCTAGAGCTGGAGCTGGGGCCGAAACTAAATCTAGTGTTCATGTTTTGTATCCGTATATGCACTTATGTATCCAATGTAATCATGTACATATAGGTGTACATCTATGTATACATGGTCATGCTTAGCGACATATTGGG